>CM026421.1:9482764-9711518 GCA_014871385.1 Ceratodon purpureus | reverse complement strand
TAGAAGCTCGCGCCCCCCCCCCCTAGAAGCTCGCGCCCCCCCCCCCTCCCTAGAAGCTCGCGCCCCCCCCCCCTCAGAAGCTCGCGCCCCCCCCCCCCCCCTAGAAGCGCTGCCCCCTCTCCCCTTAAAAGCTTGCGCCCCCCCCCTCCCCCCCCCCCCCCACCCTAAGAAGCTCGCGCCCCCCCCCCCCCCCCCCCCCCCCCCCCCCCCCCCCCCCCCCCCAAGATGCTGGCGCCCCCCTCCCCCAAGGCGTTGGTGCCCTTCCTCTTAGCCATGTCATCCCCCGTGTCAATTCTATATGTGGAATATTTGGTGACATGTCAGACGCGTGGCATCCTAGGTGGCCAAGGTAACTCCCATTTCACCATTTGGATGGTCAACCGTAAGTCTTGGTCAAACGGACCTCCCCTGACCCTTAACGGACGGACGAGCGGACCGGACGGACGGACCGGTCCTTATGTCCCATGAACAACCCTGAATGCAGCACAATTATTGTCATGCATAGCAAATTGTTTCAAATTAAGGAAAATGAAGGATAGCACGTCCAAATTACTAGGCCCAATATAAGCACATCCATAATTATTTGTGACGGTTTTCATCCAATTTAAAATTATCATGTACGAAAACATTTCCATCCAAGAGGGTCGCTAATTTGAAAGAAATGGCAAGGTGAAGCAATCTTTTAAATATGGATGATAAATGGATGGATGAAAAATCAAGTTTCAGGTTCACTCTCAAACAATACCAACCCTGACTCTCAAATTGTGACAAGAAGAACTAAACTCGATATAATTCTAAGAAGAATGGAGGGATGATAAATGGATGGATGATCAATGGAGGGATGAAAAATGGGTGGATGATAAACGAAGGGATGAAAAATAGAGTTTCGTATTCACATCACAGGGAACTACTCTTGACCCTCAAATAGTTTGCACATAAATAAACCTAAATGAAATAAAAAATTAAATTTAAAAAATAAAATAGAATAACATAAAAAAATAGAGTCAAGGCAAGGTGAAAAGCAATATCTTTAATTGTTGAAATTAAAAAGAAATGGCAAGATGAAGGTATCAACAAGGAGATGGATGATCAATGGAGGGATGAAAAATGGGTGGATGATAAATGAAGGGATGAAAAATAGAGTTTCGTATTCACATCACAGGGAACTACTCTTGACCCTCAAATAGTTTGCACATAAATAAACCTAAATGAAATAAAAAATTAAATTTAAAAAATAAAATAGAATAACATAAAAAAATAGAGTCAAGGCAAGGTGAAAAGCAATATCTTTAATTGTTGAAATTAAAAAGAAATGGCAAGATGAAGGTATCAACAAGGAGATGGATGATCAATGGAGGGATGAAAAATGGGTGGATGATAAACGAAGGGATGAAAAATAGAGTTTCGTATTCACATCACAGGGAACTACTCTTGACCCTCAAATAGTTTGCACATAAATAAACCTAAATGAACTAAAAAATTAAATTTAAAAAATAAAAATAAAAAATAAAAAATAAAAAAATAGAGGCAAGGCAAGGTGAAAAGCAATATCTTTAATTGATGAAATTAAAAAGAAACTTCTTAGTGAAGTAATCAAGCAATATCCCGATGATAAATGGATGGATGATAAATGGAGGGATGAAAAGCTGCAGATAAGATCTTGTGATTTTTCGAAAAATCATAGATTTGATTTATGTCAAGTTTCATCCCTGGTTCAAAAAGTGAGATCTTAAATATGATTTTCCAGAACAAGTGGAATTAAAGAATGGAAATTATACCATCACATAGTTCATGTTAATCCAAATTCATAACAATTATTATCAATAGGAAATTATTCTTTTAAAATTCGTCAAAATTTGAGATTTTGGAATTTTTCAAAAATAATTTGGCTCAAAAATTGAAAAGTTTTAAAGGCACCTAACCACCGTTCAGATTTTTCTAAAACCAAATATACGTGACGTCATGCATGTTTTACTATATCATGTTTTTTGGATGTGCTTCTAGAAAACAATTTTTATGAGAGCCAAAAAAAGGAATGAGTCTCTCAAATTTTCCATGGGGGTACTCAACCTAATTAAACTTTGGAATATAAAGATACTTCTGGAAAGAACCTAGGATACTCAGTTGCTTAAATTAGTTTAAGAATTATACGAGACTATGCTAATTGTCGAACATAATTCTAAGTATTGAAAAAATGGTGATAGTAAAATCTTCATATACAGTAAAAGAACACCTTAGTGAAAATAACTTATAAAAGAAGAAAAAAATAGAAAATAAATATTATGCACGTTCAACTGCGCAGCGGAAAGCGTGGTGGGGTGGGTGTCGGAGGGAGGATTCGAACCCGGCACCAGCGCCCTGGGGCCGCCACGTCAGTTCGAACCTGAAGCCTCGGAACACCAAGCCTTCAATTCCCCACCGGGGTTAAAAAGAAAAGTGAAAAACAAAAACACCGGGAACCAGGCGGGTGACCGCCTGGTTGCCTCGGAACACCAAGCCACCAAGGCTTTGACGAAATATTTGAAACTTCTGAGCATACTTATATCACATCTGAGATCCTCAAAATTAAATAAAATCATGTTATGCAAAATTCTTAATAGCTTTTACTGGACGCCAAATTAGGCAAGGGAGTTTATAACAGATTCCAAGCTTGTATTAAGATGTACTACTGTTCTATTAAATTCAATTTAGAAAAGCCAAGAAATGAAAGAAGACTTTTTGAGGAAATAACAAATGTAGAAAACATAATTTACTGAAAAATACAAATGCATATACAGGTGGTTGTTGAGAAATATGCATGCATGTATATATCTTCTCATACACTTGTGTGTGTACACTGTACTAGTTGTCCTCCGTTTTGATTTATACCCCTTCACGTGTGATGCGCAGTCCACTACCATGCGTACTCATGCACTCTTCTTGTTCATTAGCGCCGTCAGGGTCCCTAGTTTGAGTACACCGTGCTTGTAAGTTATCACCCCCAGTTGACTATTGTGCGTCATGGAGTGCCGCAGCCAGTGCATCTCACGTTCCGACAGATGCAACTAATGTCCTTGTAGCTATTGGAGTTCTTCAGATTTGCTACTTTTTCCCAATCTCCATGACCCTGTCTTATTCGTGGTGCGTATCCAGATAATACAAACTCTATAATATAATCCACACTCCAGGACTTCTGAAATTCATCAAAGACATGACAACCAGGGCATAAAATAAGGGAAGACCCAGAGGACAATGTCCAAAGTATCATGACTTGTAGACATCCGAGGCCGTGGATCCATAATATTTAAAAATGGAAACCAGTATCACTGCATCCAGTAGTGGTGAGCAGGGCACCCTTACAATTAGCTTGATCGAATTCAAGCATCCCTTCGTTCAGAGAAAGTGGCATCTATGAAACTGAGTTCTACCGCATGAAGCCATAGCGAGTTACGCATGATATTTAGATCTTGCTAAAGCATTGTTTGTCAATCGCAGTCTTTGTTCACGATTGTAAAGTTGTTTTCTGCACATTCTAGCTCGTGGGAGGGGTACGTATTCGTTGCAGTCTTGGAGAACACACTCTCTACGTTTGGAATGAGCCGCACGATGAGCCGGAAGGAGAAGGCTGCTGGCAAGCGACGTGCTATTCCTGAGTCATCGTCTGATACCGACGACGAAGTTTTCCAACGGTTGCAGCGGCCATCGCGGCCAACGAAGGCCGTGGAGGATATTCACTCCAGTCACCTCACCATCTGGCGGGAGCCTTTTGATCTTCGGAAGCTTCCGCAGACTATGACTCTAGAGTTGTTGAAGCGGGCACCCTTCCTCTTGGGAGCTGAGAATGCAAAATACAACAAGCACTTTTTTGAGAAAGTCGGTGGTCTCTGTGCTGAAGGGGTTCCATTCGAAAGTTTGATGAAGGACGAGCATGGTGTGCCACTTGATGATTTGCTTGCTACGTATCCTCTTAACAAGCATGGAAACCGTCACTCCTTGCGATTGATGACAGATCGTGACGCAGCAAGAGACGCTTTGCACATGTACCAGAGAGTGTATGGTGGAACGCATCCTGACAATGGCGAATTTGGCACAGCTTTCATTCGAGGTCTTGTCCTATTCTATCAACGACAGACGCAAGTGGACTGGGCTGATTATGCAGCAGACTTGGCGAAGAAGCGGGTGCAGAATCCGATTGTCAATCCACAGAAACTCACGCCGCCATGTTTGAGGGAGGGGGGGAAGCACAATAAAGTGTACCACAAAAGTGCTTAGCTCATTGCCAATTTCAGCCATTGTTGTAAACACTAAGAAAAGTGACATATAATTTGATGATATGTTGGAAGGGGCTTTGGGTATAGAAAATAGACTTGGTCATCTTGAGTCTATGAAATTTTGGAACCGATATGTGCCTTTTACGAAGCCTTACGAGTCATGGCAAGTGATCCAAAGTGAATGCAATCATTTGAAGAAGTGGACAAAAAAGAGTGCACAAATGTTAGAAATCACTTTTGACTGCGCTGTACCCTCCGATTGTGAATTGCGGTTTCAAAAATGGGCCTGAGCAATTCCTTTGGAAGTTTGTACAGCCGAAAAGTTTCGTTGGGACGTTTTCAGGGAGCTGTTTTCGACGAAACTTTTTGTGAGGTTTTTTTCACCGAACATTGTTTTTTAAATTGGAAAAAACATCCTCTAAAGACAATAGAGGGCCCCAAATGAAGAAATTAAGACTTTGGAAAAGTTCATTTTCATGATTTAGAACTAGCGGTCAAATTAAGTTTCAATTGAAGATGTTTTTTTTATGGAGATGCCTGTAAGATACCTTGTGACACCTTGAAAAGTGACTAAAATGCTCAAAAACTACACCAAAATGCTCAAAATCAGCTTTGAGCAATAAAAAACAGCACACTTCATATTCACTTCCTAGTGATCACATGTTGCACTTTGTGGTACACTTTATTGTGCTCTCCCCCGGAGCAGATCCAAGCTATGATAAACTTGTTCCAGCATTATCTTCGGACCGCTTATGCAGAACGGGAGGATGCGACATCACAGTTGAGGCGCGCGAATTTGCCAGTCAAGCCATCCGATTTTCCGGCAAGGCAGCAAGGGTCTGCGGATCCCACGGAAAGTAGTCCACCTGCACGGAAAGAGGTGCGTGCAGAGGCAACGAGAGCAATCCTCCAAGGTTCAATTTGTGGTAGCAAGGCGGTGCGGCAGCAGCGATCCAGCGCTCCACGGACATCTCCACTGTGTCCCATTGTGGAAGCGATTGCAAGTGCGCCTTCGCCGAACGCAAGACCAGACCAGCTCCAGGCACTAAAAGAGAAGAGACGGAAGACAGAGAAAAAGCTATTCACCGTGATCAAGCACCTGGCGGATGCAGAAAAGGAACTTGAACTTCTGGGCGCCAAGAAGACAGAACTTTCTATTTCGGAGGATTCCAACTGGGAGGTCATGGTGTCGTTACGAGCCAGTAAGAAGCATTGCGCACCGCTATCAGAGGAGAGTTCTCAACTGGAGGAAGATATGCGAGCAAAGACAGCAATCGCTAACACCATCTCAGAGTCCATCGCTAATGTTCAAAAACAGATTGCGGAGCTGCAAGATCGCATTCAGCTTCTACGGCGAACCACGAAGGAGCTGCAAGACGAGGTGGGGGTCATCACCGCAGACATCGATGTGGTCATCGTCGACAGCAGCAGCATTCGTCCGAAGCAACTCCTGCCACGCCTCCCTGTAGCATGCATGAAGTTGGTGAAAGTAGAACCAGCTGTTCCATGTGTTCTCTACGGTCGATTTTGGGTGGACAATGCTTTTGTTTCTCTTCCGTGTGGATGCTTGCTGCATCCTTTTTGCATGTTCAAAGTAGTCCTGTCGAAGGATCCGCGTTGTCCGTTTTGCAGTCATGCACCTGGTGGGCTATGGAGAGGCCAGTGGGGATTCAGTACCGACGACGACGACATGCGTAGCGCAATCTCTGCTTGCAGAACCGGCATGGACGAAGCGGGTTGGTTGAAGCCTCTGGATGCAGTAAGTGCGCGCGTGAAGGTGGAGGACGCGCTGAATTCTTTGATCCAAGAAGAGACTCAGAAACTTGTTGTGGGGAAACGTCTCCCTGAAGTGGACAGTTTATGCTTTGAGGAGCCTCTCCCCAAACGTGCACATCCAGACTCAACATGCGAGCCAGAACTGGATCCGGTCTCCACAGCAGAGCGTGAAGAAATACGTGCAATCGGAGCTGAAGCAGCACTAGAGGCTGAGAGCTTGCTGCAGCAGGGAATCTAGATTGGGGACCTCGTAGTGTACCGAACATGTAGAAACACGCATTTTGCGTCTCCAATGCCATGTGGTAGATATGTGCTCCGGTGATGCAGATATACTTGTATCAAAAATCCACTGACATTCCGATGACCATGCAGAAGTGTGACGACATTTTACACTGTAACGACATGTTTCTTGACCAGGCTATATTATAATATATTTTTGTTTTATTAATGTGCGCATGTAAATCCTTCAGGGCTGTCTATTCCCCCTATCATCTATGCATGTGTTTCATTAAATAGAATGATGTTTCTTTCACCTTAAAACCCTTCACCCCTAAAATTATGTTATGCATATGTAGTGTGTTCACTGGTTTACCCATGTATATGAGCATTCAAGACTGGAAGATGATGTTGTGTTGTTCAATCTTTTTGTGGAAGACCATGTCAGTACTATAGATGGAATATTTTTTCCCAAATTTTTTTGAGTAATTAAGAGCAACTCTACCACCGCCTATATATGCTGCAAATATGTATAAGTAGGCACAAAAGACCCCGGGGAGGCAACTCCGAGTTATTATAAGAAGATTTATTATATCTTATTTTACAAAATACTATGACTTTATCAATTATGATTATGATGATATATAGTTCAATAGAAAATAGACGTTGAAAGCTTCAAAATATGTATTGTATGTCTCAAAATTGTTTATCTATAATTGGATATGATATATAATAAATGTAAAACAAGACGATTTATTATGCATATTTTAAGACATATTATAAATTTTATTATAAACATAATAAAACAAAATTATAATAAGGGCATAATAAATGCATAATAAGGTTCTTCACACACATTTATATATCCCACTTAGAATTTCTATGATGTATTTGTATGCTACAGTTTGTTTAGTTCTTAAATTTTTTATCGTGCAAGTTACAATAAAGCATTTAATAAGATTGTATTTATTATGAATTTTGATTCCGTCAAAGGAAGCATACTATTTGTTATAAAAAACGGAATAAGAAGTCTAAATTGACTTATTATCCCACACAGCCGTGCCCATAATAAGTGAGTTGCCTCCTGAGGCAAAAGACTCCATAGAATATGCATAGTGATTCCAATTTTATTTCTGCCATGTTTCACAGTTCTCCTCATCTTCGGGCCCGTCTTTTGATTTTTGGTTGATTATCGAAGATTTTCCATTTCGAGGTCCTAATCCATCGTTGATTTTAGAAATGTGTTATAAAATGTTTCACGATTCACAAACATCGACTGGATAAAAACCATCACTACTCTTAAAGCTGCTATCATAACCGAAACCACCGGGTATGTACAAATAAAAAACACTGGATGTGATATATATTCATCACAGATTACAAGCCACAAAATCATACGATATATTACATGTGATAATAGTCTAAGACGTGACCCGGGATTGCAGACGTAGGATTAATCTTGAAGCCTGATTTGTTTGAAATCTGTTTTAACGCCCTTGCCTAATTTGGCGTCCACTTAAAGCAATTGAGAATTTTTCCTTTTTAATTTTTTTTTTAATTTTTAGCATCTCAGACTTGATATAAGTATGCTCAGAATACACCATAATTCGTCAAAGCCTGGGTGGCCCGGTGATCCGAGGCTACGGATTCGAATTGACGTGGCAGCCCCAGGGTGCTGGTGCCGGGTTCGAATCCACCCTCCGACACTTGGACACCACGCTTTCCGATTTTCGATGCGCAGTTGATAGTGCAATTTTGTTTTTTTTTTTTTTAAATTTTCTTCTTTTATAAATTATTTTCAACTGTAACTAATCTTTTACTGGATATAAAGATTTTACTATCACCATTTTTTCAATACTTAGAATTATGTTCGACCATTAGCATAGTCTTATATAATTCTGAAACTAACTTTAAGCAACTGAGTATCCAAGGTTCTTTTCAGAAGTATGTTTATATTCCAAAGTCTAATTCAGTTGAGTAGCCCCATGGAAAATGTGACTGACTCATTCCTTTTTTTGGCTCAGCATAAAAATTGTTTTCTAGAAGCACATCTAAAAACCATGATATAGTAAAACATGCATGACGACACGTATATTTGGTTTTAGAAAAATCTGAACGGTGGTTAGGTGTCTTTATAAGTCTTCAATTTTTGAGCCAAATTATTTTTGAAAAATTCCAACATCTGAAATCTTGATGAATTTCGAAAGAAGTAATTAAAAAATTATTGAAAACATTGAAGCTTGACTTCGTAAATTTTAGAGGCTGCACTTGTGGAATTGGTATATTTTTTGACTTGGATATCTTTGGAATTTGAGTGGTGGTTTGGTTATGAACATATTTCAAGATTTTTTTATTATAAAAAAGCCTAATTTTAAGCTGTTTGTTTTGGACTTGAAATCTGAAATTTTTAGATGAAGGTCTTAAAATTGGAATTTCAATTTGCAAATTTTACTACATACACTTTGCAGTACATGGAGCATCCAGTAAAAATATTAGGCAAAAATATCAATTTAAACCCCTTTCTCTAAACTGACCGAAACAGCAAAAAGTTGTTTTGGCTCTCCTGGGCACTTAGGGGTTAAATTGCAATAAGTATGGATTTTGTTATGACCCACCCTGGCTTCATTTTGTTATTCTTTCTTAGACCATCCCTTTGCCTCTCCCTTGTTCTGGAGACGGGATGACATGGAATTACCAACATATTAAAAATAATTTGATTATAAAGAATCAAAATAATACATTGCAACGCCCCAGAAGCCGTTCATCCATGTGGCTCCAAACACCATCACAAAACGGATGCAAATCTGCTATGGTAGAGCGTCCAAAAATGGCGCAGTGCCAAAAATGGAGCTCTAGTCATCTTCTATCAGAGGTACATAATAGCTTCCCCACCCAACAGTACCATGTACTGATGGAAAACATTATAGGGTGTGCGCCATTTTAGAAACACCTATAAATCCATCTTCAAAATTCATAACTAACTGTAGAAGAATCCAAAAATGATGATTCCACTTGCTCCAACTTTTTAATTAGTTTCCCCATGCATGAAAAATATTTGCACTGCTAATTTCGCAGTAGATACCCCAGGCTGAAATTTGCGCCATTATTGGACGCTCTACTATAAACATTTGCAAGTAAACCTTGCTGCATTTAAATGTATACTTAGAACTGATTTAATATTCAATCTACGTTGGTGTTAAATTATACGTAGTATATGAACATATATTTGTAATGCTTTATGGTTTTCAAGTTGAAGCACTTATATACTTCTGGAAATAGATTACAAATTTACAATATTGACCCCATGACGGTTGCTTTGTACCAAGTCAGTCGTCCTAGGCCTATGACCGTGACATGCTGTGAGCCCCATGACCAAAGCCTTCGGCCCCATGTCCGCTACTTCTGGAGCTGTGACCATCGCTTCAGCCCCATACCCACTATTTTCTAATCCTCTTCTCTAAGTCTTCTGTACACAACTTCAAGAAAGGGTTCATTACTTTCTTTTCTCCTTAGTTTTTATTAAGATTTTATATTCTTACACCATTCTCACATGGTATTTGAGCAGCAGTGAGAAACTCTCCATTCGAAAGCAACCCTTGTATGAAACCCCGTAATAAACAAAAAGAGGAAACCAGTAGAGAACCCACTGTAATTAGTTCCCCCTATTTTTGGCTAATAAATCTGTAACCTATTACGCACATTTCCAATGCACTTAGAGAAGTTGCATCCATCCACTTCCCATACATCCATATTTCATCCATCCATTTTCTGCCATCTACAGAAGAATTGGGACAAGTTCATGTTTCCTTCAAATTTCAATAGATATGGATATTGTTATTCAGCTTCACTTGCTTCACTGAGACTTTACATTGCATTCATATTGTTTTTCATCCATCCACCAAAGGATTAGTTCACTCTCAAGTTTCTTTTAAATTGCAATAATTATGGATTTTGTTATGACCCACCCTGGCTTCATTTTGTTATTCTTTCTTAGACCATCCCTTTGCCTCTCCCTTGTTCTAGAGACGGCATGACATGGAATTACCAACATATTAAAAATAATTATAAATTAAAGAAGGGATTTTGGCTTTTCTAGTCTTCCTTTTCTACTTCTGGTTATTTAGTGTCCTAGTTTTTTCCCTCTTCTTCATGACATGGAATCTGCACCACTTTAAAAATAAATAAATAAATAAAGAAATAAAAGATATAGCCATAGAACATATTTTATTTATTTTTATTATTCTTTTTTCTCTATTCCCTTCCTGTACACAGTACCTCCCATTCCCCATTATCTTTCTTTATTTTCTTCATGTTTTTTTTCCCTTCTTCTTCAAAGATTACTTCCATGGTAATAATGAATCCATGGGTTCTTTGTGAAACACGTGTATTTGTGGAAATTATGTTTTTTTTGTGAAACAAAGGGAGTAAAATACTGCTACAAATAGTAATATAGGTGGGTACACAGTCATGTTGTTGCTGTAGTCAATGCACGTTAGATAAAATTTATTTTATTTATTTGCATTATCGTATACAACTCTGAGCTCATATTCCGCACATATTTTTAATTGAATCGCATTGTCACATACAAGTCAGAACAAGTTTCTGCATTTCAGAATTGAGTAAGACTGTAAGACACATTTATGCCTACAAAGACCTTTCTTTACGAGGTACTAATTCTAAACAAAGACTCCGAGATCATTCGAATTGATTAATACGGTTTCAGTTAAATATCTGAGAGCTTCATTTTGTAATCTCTTTTTTGAAACAAGGAATAACATTTTAGAAAGGAACAAACGAGGGGGGACACTGTAACACTGGGAAACTAGAAAAGAATGAGGAAATAAATCTTTCAGCAATTAATGATAGGTGGGAAGCAATTTCAAGAATTGAGCAGCACAATTTTCGAGCTCTAATCATGTCGGATATCTCCAACGTTGCATATCTTAAATTTGAAAGAAATATGAAATGAACAGCCTAGTGGTTTAATTAAATTGTTATGCCAAGGACTTCTTACCCCCCAACTAAACCCGGAAATTCTCTACAGTATGCCATTTCGCAACAACAATGTGAACAGTGGATTGCTTCAGTGAGCTTCTGGTACAGTAACAATCGCACCACAAATCCAATTTTCCGATTCTAACAAATTAATCAATAACGGTTAAATTAGAATCACGCGCCCAACCAAATATACCGGCAGAATCAAAATCATAGGTTCATACAAAGTTCAGATCAAGAATCAATTCCACTCTTACAATGTAAACTCCGGGTTCATTCACACTCAGAGAATCATTCACACCGACAGAATCTTCGAATGCAACAAACTCTTGGCATTAAGCGGTTTCTGTGAATGTAACAAAGTATGAGATACATTCACACATATGAGATATATTTTGAGATGAATACAGTCTTGAAGATTTCCGTGGATTCAGAGAAATCAGCGAAGGAATGCAATCAGAGATTGCAGCAGTTCACTTCTAAATCAGACGTTGAATCCCATCCGTAGGTTTAACCAAATGTGCCGAAAAAACAATGTCTCAAAATTGATCCAAGAAGAATCACGGCCCATACTGTTCAGTGGAATCCGACCCAAAAAGTATATCCTCGACTCACATATTCAGACAAGCATAAACCTATCTATAATGCCATGGCCACAACAACGATGCTTCAGCACATGTCACTCAACATTTCGGCCCCCGTGGTGGTACGCAGCCCCGAGGCGCCTAACCATCTCCACCGTAACTCCCACCTGCCGATCCTGGTCAGCATTCAGCTTCCCATCCCACTGTTTGACCCACGCTGGATCAAGCTCGCACTCGCAGTAGGGGCAACGGTAATGGCTCGACTCGATCATCTCTGCCACGCATACGTGGTGGAAGAGGCAACCACAAGAACCAAGAATTGCTGCACGAGACACAAACCCTTTAGAACACACGGGGCACCACTCGTTCAGTGAGCCCATCCCTCCATCAATCGCCGGTACAGATTGTCGTGGAGGATATTCAAAAACCGCTCGCGGCCGCAAGATCAGGGTCTCCTGTTTGGCCTTCTTGAGAGCTGCCTCGGCTTCAACACGCACGGCCCTGGCCTTCTTCTGATCCGCGACGGCCATGGACAGTGGACCGTTTTCCTCGGCAAGCCTTCGCATGGCAAATCTTGCGGTCATCAACTCCTCCTGCAGCTTGGCCACCTTCTCAGAACTTGCCCGCACCACTTCAACCTGGGCCTTGTATTCGGAAGGTGTCCCAGTGAGGAAAACTCTTCTCTGCTCCACCAAGGCCGCGTTACTCTCGGATTCAGCCTTCGCCACGTCCTCCTCCGTGCACCTCTCCAGCACCGCCACCGCCAAGTCCCTCTCCTTCTGAAGTCCTCTCAGTACCTCCGCCGCGGCATCCGCAGCTGCTGTAGCCGCAGTCAACGCCCCCTCTGCTGCAGTCACCGACTCTGGTAAACCAGGAGTCAACGGTTGTCCACGGGCGAGATCCTTGATGATACCGCATAAGCCCTCAACTTGACACCGGAGAGCAACTGGACCAAGCTTGTATTGATTCTTCGTCGCGGTTGCTATACGTCTGCATCGACGCCCTTGTGCTTCAGCCACCCAATTCACCTCCAAGCCATGCACAAACGTCGCGGTAGCGGCCTTCAAGAACCGCATTGCAAAATAAGCATTATCCGGGCGATGTCCATAAACTTCATAACAAAGCTTGGAAAACTGCCGAGCCTGGATCTTGCTGGTGCAGTTGACAAGCTCGTACCGATTCTGCTGCATCCCCGGCCTCCAGATCTCCTTGATGTCACCTTCCAACACTTGCGGGTAGACCTTCCCCACATCATCTACCAGAGCACCCCGGTCGCACAAGCCCACATGGTTGGTGAAGAACTCATCCTTGTACTCTGCCTCACGGCCCGCAAGAGCAGGAGCTACTGCAACCATGGAAGACTGCAACCCTACTGGAATACCACGAAGCTCGAATGGTGCATCCCACTCTGAGTTACCAATCTCGTATGCAAGCTCCACTTCGGTCAAATCACCTTCACCTTGCAAGGAATGTGACCCGGATCCTTCCCCTTCCTCGCTATAATCGATGGATGATCGACGCCTCCCACCTCGAGCACTGTTTGGAGTGTTGCCGCCCCTAGACACCTTCCGCTTCCTCTGAAACACCATGTTGACGTTCTCTCCAACCTGTATGTACAGCAGAATAGACGAATTAGGAAACTTAGAATCAAGCAAAGGAAATTCGCAACACAAAAGATCAAGCCTGTAACTCCACAATAGAGACAGTAGGAAATCACCTCAACAGGCTCAACTGCACTGTTTTGCTGCAGCCGCACCCAAACAGCTCGAGCAGGCACAGAAGATGTGCGTGGAGTGCCATGCATGGTTCTCCACCTTCTCAAAATCTAGATGGGACAGTCAGGGTCTGCTTTGTTCAATCCTTGGAGACAATGCATGCTCAAGTTAATGAGATTGGACGTGTTAGTGGTGCTGGACTGATTGAGTTGGGAGACAATGCATTCGAGGACACCCACATTGTAGTCATGTAGCCGCTGAGATTAGACGTCGTCATGGAGTGGGATCATGGCATGCAGTTATGGGGTTTGATGACAAAGAATCAAAATAATACATTGCAACTCCCCATAACCCATTCATCCATGTGGCCCCAAGCAACATCACAAACCGGATGCAAATCCGCTGAATATTTGCAAGCCATTTAAATGTACACTTAGAACTGATTTCAATATTCAATCTATGTTAGTATAAATGTATACGTAGAATCTGTTTCTAACATGTTGTGAGCCCCATGACCAGAGCCTTGGACCCATGTCCGCTACTTCTAGACCTGTGACCGTCGCAGACGTAAGATTCTTGAAGCCTGATTTGCTTGGAATCTGTTACAAACTCCCTTGCCTAACTTGGCGTCCAGTTAAAGCAATTAGGAATTCTTCATTTTTATTTTTTTTTAATTTCTAGGATCTCAAATTTGATATAAGTATGCTCCGAAATTTTACATACTCGTCAAAGCCTTGGTGGCTTGGTGTTCCGAGGCTTCGGGATCGATCTGACGTGGCAGCCCCAGGATGCTGATGCCGGGTTCGAATCCACCCTCCGACACCCACCCCACCACGCTTTCTTGTGCGCAATGGATGGTGCAAACTTTTAAATTTTTTGATTTTTTTTAATCTCTAGGATCTCAAATCTGATATAAGTACGCTCAGAAACTCTACATACTCGTCAAAGCCTTGGTGGCTTGGTGTTCCGAGGCTTCGGGTTTGAACTGACGTGGCAGCCTCAGGGTGCTGGTGCCGGGTTCGAATCCACCCTCCGACACCCACCCCACCACGCTTCCTTGTGCGCAGTGGATGGTGCAAACTTTTTTTTTTTTTTTTTTTATTTAATTTCTAGGATCTCAAATTTGATATAAGTATGCTCCGAAATTTTACATACTCGTCAAAGCCTTGGTGGCTTGGTGTTCCGAGGCTTCGGGATCGATCTGACGTGGCAGCCCCAGGGTGCTGGTGCCGGGTTCGAATCCACCCTCCGACACCCACCCCAGCACGCTTCCTTGTGCGCAGTGGATGGTAACTTTTTTTTTTTTTTTTATTTAATTTCTAGGATCTCGGATTTGATATAAGTATGCTCAGAAATTTTGTTTAGCTCGTCAAAGCCTTGGTGGCTTGGTGTTCCGGGGCCTGGTTGGTCTGACGAGGTTGCGCCGGGGTTGGTGCCGGGTTCGAATCCACCCTCCGACCCCCAACCACGCTTTCTTGTGCGTAGTGGATGGTGAAAATATGTTTTTAAATTTTTTCTTCTTTTTTAAGTTATTTTCACTAAGGTGTTCTTTTACTGTATATGAAGATTTTACTATCACCATTTTTTCAATACTTAGAATTATGTTCGACAATTAGCATAGTCTCGTATAATTCTTAAACTAAATTAAGCAACTGAGTATCGAAGGTTCTTTCCAGAAGTATCTTTATATTCCAAAGTCTAATTAGGTTGAGTACCCCCATGGAAAATTTGAGAGACTCATTCCTTTTTTTGGCTCTCATAAAAATTGTTTTCTAGAAGCACATCCAAAAACCATGATATAGTAAAACATGCATGACGTCACGTATATTTGGTTTTAGAAAAATCTGAACGGTGGTTAGGTGCCTTTATAAGTCTTCAATTTTTGAGCCAAATTATTTTTGAAAAATTCCAAAATCTCAAATTTTGACGAATTTTGAAAGAATAATTTCCTATTGATAATAATTGTTATGAATTTGGATTAACATGAACTATGTGATGGTATAATTTCCATTATTTAATTCCACTTGTTCTGGAAAATCATATTTAAGATCTCACTTTTTGAACCAGGGATGAAACTTGACATAAATCAATTCTATGATTTTTCAAAAAATCACAAGATCTTATCTTGAAGATCCACACCGTGCAAATGGTAGTAACTAACACAAGAATTCAAGAAAAATCAAAATAGACGAAAAGCATCCAACCCCTCAAAAATAGCTTCGCTGAAAGTCGTCCAACGTCGAGAATTTGGCGCTGGAGCGTTAAAGGGTCAAAGGGTCAAGTGCAAACCTCCATCATCATTATTAACCTTTTATGACAACAACGATGCTTTGGTAAGATTAAACTTCCAAATTAATGAATCTGAAAATTATAGATTCTTTTTCATTTATTTCCCATTTGCTTCAGCAAGGAGGCTTTGGATGTTTCCCTTCAGTCTCCACTGTGGAGATTCTTTCACACTTGACGAATGTAACTACTAAGATGGTATTTAGGGGATGGAGATTTTCCCCACACTCATTTAATTTCCGTAATGGTTCAGTTCAGTCGGATAGATTTGACCTTCAAACTTTGTGCCTCCACTAATTTCTAAGAGTCGGAAGGTATGGTTTGAATAATTAGAAGTGGATTACTTTGGCTCTATTTGAATCAAATCCTATGCTGTGAAGAATTCACAGTGTATTCAAGTTTTAAAGATGGTAGTGATTAAATAAATTAAAATAATTAAAAAATGGAAAATCTTGAATTGGTTCATTTACTCCAGTCTAAGCTAATCACACTTCACTAAATTTTGCAAACTAACCAAATCAGGTTCTAAGCTAATCAGACTTTCATCTTAATCAAAACATGTAATAAGCATGGTTCAAAACGCATATCAAATATCACTAAAAAATGGTGAACCACCGTTTTAGCTTCGGCATAAAGCAACTTCAACATTTACAAGCACAACAAAATGGTTTAAAGCAAGTGCACAGTGTTTAGATACACACAGCAACAGGTTCTCACACTGCTTCATTTTCTATAGCATGCTTGAAATTCTCTGTACTAGGCTATCTACACTACAACCATTTTGAATTGACCATGATCGGCCAGGACCGCACCGATGAGTGTAATCTTCTCGTGTCGACCATTTATCTGCACAACATTGGCGTGCAAAATTAAATTCAGCAGAGCTTTTTGCACATACAGTCTTTGATTAATACTGCAATGTCCATTACCAACCAACTGAACTTGCGATTGTACCTTGGTATCAGGCTGGCCTGGCCGCTGTATGACTAGGTCATACTCTTCTGGAAGTGAGTCTCTGGAGAGGATGATCGAAATCTCGTTCCGAAGATGCGACACAGGCCACGTTCTGCCCACTTCAATGGCCGGCAACAAAGACTCTCCCAAAATTACAGAGGTCCTAACCATCTCCACAGCAACTGCTTGATCAATGGCAGTCCAAGCGTCTCCCTCCACACATCTATAACGCAGGTACTGGTAGTTCACATAAAGCATTTGCCGACCCAGATGATATCTAAACTTAATGCTGTCATGACTCACTACACACTTCAACACATCCCGCCCCTTCTCATACTTGACATCCCAACCCAGTGACATCAAGCTACTCAAAAGTTCCTCTGAAGGGTTGTTAAAAATGTACATGGATCTGGTTTTCCGTACACTATCCGCACAGGCAAACAAATCCACCATCACATGCACCGGCATGAACCAGTGCACATGAACAGCCCTACTGCCTGTGGAGCCTTTCATTGCGGCAGCAATGTCGACAGCAAGCTTTCTTCTAAAAAACTCACTTGTGTGCATGTCAGGGAGGGGCCACTCTGAGTCCGTTAGCTCTGGAAGGGGAAGTGCCTCTAGAGTGCCATAGAGCTGATTGCCAGACCGCGGCACATACACAGCCCTCAAGTAAAAAGTTCCATCAGCCCTCAAATCCTTGTAACCTCGGCCATTACGAGTCGCCTCACCAACCTCATGATGCAGCACAAGGATGACATCTAAAATCGACGTGGGCGGGACCCAATCCTCCCAGTATGATGCATAGAGATAGTTGCAGGCTCTAGGCTCGGTGGCTGAAACTACAGGGTCCAAATGGATTTGCCTACGCTCATATGCATGCCTCACTAACACGGACTCGAGTTTCATCACAACCTTGCCTCTAACAGTGCTGTAACTCCACTGGAACTCAACAATCCGTGCCTTGTAAGCACCTGCGTTACTCTCCTCTCCTTGTCTGCGTGAGTCTCGAGCCCACGGCCCAGTGGACGCAGGCTTCAGCGTCACCCAGCTGCCAACCTCCAGTCGCAACGGGATCCACTGTCCACCAACGTCCTGGTCGTTGTAGACGACTATTGATTGCACCCCTGCCCGTGGACGCCGACTATTTGCCATCGATTATATACCCGTATCACAAACCAAGTAATACAGCAGGAAGCGCTACTCTGCTGCCGCAACAGACCACCGAGGAAGCCAAATATTCTGGCCCAAAAGACTACTCCAAATCTCCGAAGCTGACTGTGTGCGAACCAATTACCCTCGGCATCCATTTTCCCGGGCCATTATGTCACTGTTTCAGCTGACATGGCTAACCCTCCACTACCCCGTCCACATAAAATACAGAAATAGAATCTTATAATATGAAAACTCAAGCGGCTTCAAGGATAGTCACTCGAGTATAATCAGCCCACCATGGTACAGAGATGTCCAAATCTCTCTAGTAAATAAATCCGATTGAGTACAGTCCAAACATGTGTGAGTTCTACCTAGGTCACAATGGGAAACTCAACCTCTTGCAGCCATTGGCCGAACCCTGCGAACATGATGCTGGAACCGAAGGCTGGCACCAATGGTGATTACCTGCTGAACCGGTTACTTCACTCCGGGCACTGTACCAAGGGCACAACCGAGGCACATGTTGAGGGCCTCTCCCAGACCCAAAATAATCTCTAATGATGGAGTACCTTAACCACCTGGTGAGTGCTCTTTTTTTTTATGCCGTCGTTGTCGTTGTCATTGCCATGAGCTCCGTATGGTTCCTCGGAGTTCAGTTAGGGACCACTGCCGGTGGTTGCAGAGTACATAGGTCTCCTTCGTCTGTCCTAAGGTTTAGTGTCTCCGTCTTCGTACTCCTCCGATGGCTGTCCTAATATCTGTTTTTTGGTTCGGGTTTCTATATCTTCCTTTGTGTTTACGATTTCTTTGTTGTTGCATAATGCATTTCGCCAACTAAGGTGCTGTGTGCTATCTTGTGTGGTATGGTTTTTTTTTAGGGTTTCGTTAGTTTATTTTGATATGTTTTCTATTACTGCTCTGAATTTCTGTCTTCGTAGTCGTGGTTTCTTTCAATTTACTGATTGCATCAAACGGTTGATCGATTGTCCTTGGTTGTTTCCTACTCATGCGCCTGTCCTATATGTTGCTCATGTCTTCTTTAATTTTCTTCGTATCGTTTTCGTTTTTATCTGAAGCTTCCTCTTGAGATTGCTTCCTGTTTTTTGCCTTCCATTCGTCGCCCTCTTCTAAACTATGCCCTTCGGCATTGCACATGTTCTGCCTTCCGGTTCATTGTAGCCTCCGCTGTTTGTTTCACATCCTCTATGCACCGATCGTCGCCGCATGCTTTCCCTGTGCGAGCTTTTTCATTATTTTTTATTTTTTTTTAATTTTTTCTTTTTTCTTTCCCATTCTCTTTATATTTATTCCTTTCGATAGGCCTCCCTGCTTTACTTGCAACCTGTCCTCTGCCTTCTCCTTTTTACTACTGATATTTCTTTTCTAGTTTGTGATTTTTCGAGCAGTTTCAGTTCTTCTTTTTGGAGGCCCTCTCTGTTTCAGACATGGTACTAACGTGAGGTTATTGCATGCAGTTCTTTTGTAGGTTAACCAGAAAACGCCCCCAGACCTCAGAGGACTCTCCGCCCACGACGCCTGCAAGGTTCTACGGCACCGAGCCACGCTCCTCGACGTGAAGGACCTTCCAGCGGAATGGCAAGTGAAGATAGAGAAACAGGCTCCGGGGCCAGTGCCAGGGGTGAGTGTCCTAGTGCGCTCTCGTAATGTCCCAGTCCTATGTCTGTTCTAATCTTTTCCTTTTTGTATTTAATTCGTGTCCTTTGAACCTCTTGTCCTCGACATTATTCAGGTTTAGGGTGTTTCGACAGCTCCTTGTGTAGGGCAAGTAGGGGCCGGAGGAGGTCATCGTCTGTCAAAGCACCAGGACTTGCTATCCAGCGAACAGAGATGCCTTCACCATCTTCGAATACGATTGGATGATGGTGGAGGTTAATCTTTTGTGGCGTCGGTCGTATGTGTCATCACAGGGTGGTGGGAAGGCCCGGGTGAAGATACCATTTATCTGCAGGTACTGTAATTCAGATATGGTTGATAAGGCGAATCTAGGGTGGCACAGACAGATGGATATGTGTCCCAACTACGACACTAAGAAGAATGGGAGGTTGAAGATCTACCCCTCTCGCGGGTTGGATGGGAATAAGGAGTCCAGGGTTGTTTTCAAGAAGTATAACCTCTCCATCCCTTGGCAGATGTTAGGTAAGCATCTTATGCCTAAGCCGGCGAGAGCGGGGAGGACTACCAGGGTAGTTAATGACGAAGAATCAGCGGACGAGGATAGCGCCACCGAGGACACGAGGGACGATGTAGTGGAGCTCAGTAGTGGGAGTAGGGGAGAAGTGCCGGTTGCCGTTGAGTTTTCGCTAGTGGAGGTGACACCCACATCGAAGAGGGTCAAGGTCAGGGACGGGCCTAGCGTCGCGGACGTGCTGGAGGAGAATAATAGGGACAGGGCAGCGCGTACAGGCGAGGGCGGGAATACTTCAAAGCGTGGTGGTACGGGGGGTGTCGGAGGGGGAGACACTCAGAAAGGCAAGAGGCCTCTAAAGACTGGAGCAGCTGTTGGGGGGCAGCATGGGGGTGCGGTAGGGGGCAGCGGCATCAGGTTGAGGACTAGGGGAGCTACAGCAGCGGCGGCCGTACAGAGCGGTCTATCCGAGAAGAGAGCGAAGGTGGACGGCGAGGGCTGCGCTTTGAACCGCGAAAATGAGGAGGACGGCACGAAGGCTCGGGGACCAGCCAAAGAAGGGGAACAGGGGGGTGGGGGTAGTAGTCGGCAGAAGAGGACAGGAGAAGGGGACGAAGGGGGTGGGGGCAGCTCGCGGGTGAAGAAGGCGCAGCAGGGTCGGGGAGGGGGGGCAAGGGCAGGCAGGGTGGAAGATGAGGCGCCACCGGTGGACGTCCAGGAGCGGCGCAAATTCGACTGTATTATGTGGGCGAGAGCTAGAGCTGGGGAGCTGTTCCCGGACCCCGATCCAGCCACGGTACCGCAACCTCCAGGCCCTCCCCCGGGACTGTATTGCTTGGTGGAACACAGCGGTGAAATTATTCCCTTGGAGCTGCTCACTGATTTGCATGCCGCAACCAAAGCCTTACGTGCCATGCAAGAGTTGGGTCACCTGTCGAGGAAGGTGGCCGCTGCGTGGGGAGTGCTAAAATTCACCCCCGAGATTACAGTAAGTAGTAATGTTCTTGCTTCCTATATCATTCTTTCGCGACTTCTGTGTTGGGACCGGGAATAATAGACAGTGAACTTACTGTTTTTTGTGACTGCCAAGATACCTTGCCGAGATCTGTCGTGGAGGGGGTCGACAAATGTAAGGCTGCTTTCTTGAGGAAATCAGAAGAGGAGATTGAGAAGGAGATTGAGGCTTTTTTTGTTCATCACGACGACGTTCGTTCGTACTCGGTGGCGCAGAGGAATTTCACGCAGCATCAACGCGAGGTGGAAGAGAACCGGGCGAAGCATGTGGCCGACGAGCTCATAAAGTTCGATGAAGGGCTGGAAATCGAGGCCGAGGAGGTAGCTTGGGCTTGGTCGCCACTCTTCGTGGAGCTCATCACTGTCCCGGAACCTTCAATTTTGCGTCGCCCTTTCCATCACACCAATGAGGAGTTCGAAGCCTTGCTGGTTTGGACCGAGGACGAATATAGCCGGATGGACATGTGCACCGAACCCCCCCACATGCCACGCGCATTGAAGTTGTTTGCCCGATCGGAGGTTGGAGGGAGGATGCCCATGCTCTGTCTCGTGGGCGGTCTCACTAAGGACAGGCTGAATTCTAGGAGCGTCCAAGTTCTGATTGCCATGGAGGAACTCGTCCGATGCGGTAAGATATTTTTTCCTACCCTGGACTTGGAGGGGACCGCCTTCCGTGATTTCCGACGTGTCCTAGACGATGGTGGGGAGCAAGGAGATCAGGTAGCGAAGTTCATTCAATGGCGAAGACATACATTTGTCAAGGCCTGCCGCGACATGGCGGCGACACAGCAGGAGCACATCCTTCGTGACATGTGGGTCGACAAAGACAGAGTGGACCGCGAGGCTGTCCTAACCGCCTTCCGCTACGTTCTGCTGCTCCGGGAGAATATTGAGCTGGGATATTGCTTCGGGTCCGTGGAGGCTTTGGGGGTCTGGCCACGAGCGGGTGATGATCTTTTCAGGGCTGCTCAGGGGCTTCACCGCGAGAGTGTGTCGGCCTGCATCACCAAGATCGCTGCCTGGAACGTGGACGATAACCTTGAAGAACTAGACGACTTTAGGGCTTCTCAGGTGCTTTGCACATTTGACGTTGGGCGATGTGGAGATGACTCCTCTCCTGATGGGGACCTTGGGGATGAGGTTGCTGGTCGCGGAACTGGTTGCGGGTTGGGGAATGAGGTGGATGCTGAGGGCGTACCGAGATCGGGTCAGGTTCACGGCGGAGCTAGACCGGCCGAGGAGCAAAGCGTTTCAAGTGTGCTGGAGGAGAACGAGTACCTCACAGGAGCAGTCCAGGCCGTCGTTCTCTTCAAGGGCCCTTATTAGTCCACTGTTATGTGATTTGAAGTTCAGGCTATACGTAGTTTCGAAGTTTAGTAGGGCAGGCAGGTCGGGGACAGTGACGGGTTATGGTTTTTCGTATTTAGGACAACTGTTTTTGGGAATGACAGACCTAATGTAAGGGCATAGTTGCTGAACTAAAAAACTGCGGGTACTTGTCCTAAGACCTATTGACATACTACGAAGGACAGGCCCTAACCCTATTATGGAGGGTTGTGAAGGTGGTTGTGATTTCGAGGACAGCTTACTTGTTTGGCATAAGACACTGTCGAGTGCTCTTTCAAGGTTGAAAAACTCATAAACAAACATAATTAGGACAGAGGACATATTGCTTTACGAAGTCGCAGTAGAGCATGACCAGCAAAAATACATTGAATCCTGAATATTGGAATTTTTTTTAAAAATAAAAAAATAAATTTACGTAACAATTTTTAAATATAATCAAGACTGACATAAATAGATTTAAGACAGGCACAACAGTAATGACATCTAGGACACAGAGTATATACTCCCATGATAGCGAGGAGAGCCGTTTGTACAGCGTGATATTCATATTCATTCGGGTCGTGGTCAGCACCCTGTCATAGAGGCTGTCCTAATCTAATAGCCTCGTTCATATCACTGCGGGAATAACGGTTCAGTTAGAAATTCATTATGAGAAAAAATGTTTCCATACACTGAAAGGAAAATATCAAAGTCTGTCCTATGATGACAGACGTGTCCTACCGTGCCTGTCCTATTATGACAGGCGTGTCCTACCATGCCTGTCCTACGGTTACTGGGCTTCCCTATCGTGTTCCGTGAGGTGTCCCACTGCTATTTTTCTTGCGACCGGTCTTTGAGAAAGCTTTAATCGCCGAAGATTCTTGGGTCCGTCCCCAACCTTGAAGGAAGGCTATGACAAAGGGTGAAGGAGCCCTTTATCACTCTTCACTTTGAGAGCAGAGAGTTTCTCTTTAAATTCTTGTGCAAGAGCCACGAAGTGTGTCCTAAGGTTCGTATTTCCCACTCCCAGACCTTCACACTCCTGCATGATATCTTTGAAACAACAAAGTTCATTTTCAAGGTTATCGGTCTTCGCAACGGCTGTCCTATCAGTGGCAGTTTCAGCCTCCCTCCTACCTGCAAAAGCATCCATCCCAGCAGTGTTGTATCCAGCCGCAATGGTGCCCCTCAAAGATCCCGCGTACTTGATAATATCTGCAGGTTCAACCTCCTTATTTATCATCTTGAAAACCTTGACAACGTGCTTGCAAATGTTCCCCCTCTGTCCTAAAGGACAATTACAGTTAGCCCAGTCTGAATTCGGGCTCATGACAGCCCATATCTCCGGGAAATTGGTCTGCGATGCCATATAGGCGACGTCCTCCTCTTCACATATTTGCACATGCTCATCAGGGATCTTGGCAGTGCTCATGACAGCATTGGCCACTATTCCTTCAGCTTTACCATTCTTAATGAAACCATACAATTTACATTGAACAGCGTACCAGTAGTGGGTCAGGACGTCCTTCACCAAGTGGTATACCAACTAGTCCACCCGTCTCCCGTCAAATTTCTGTCTGCTTGTCCTAAGAATTGCCTTCAGATTCGTGTGGTAGCTCTCGACTGCTGCATTTGTGTCCTGGTTTGCATGCGGTATGTTTCTGTACCCTTTCACCCACATCTCAATTTTCGGTATCCATTCCTTCTCAAAATCAGCGAAGAAGGTTTTGGCCTGTGGATACTTCGCCTTCAAGTGCTTGAACCTCTCCTCAGCAGCCCGTACAGCCAAGTCCCCTTGCAAAATCCCGTTCCCATACATCAAATCTGCACATGCCCCCAGCACCTCTGCCCTTAAGTAGTTCGCCTTTATCTTCTGCATAGCGTTCTCAAGCCATGCCTTTCGGGTATGCCACAAGCATAATAGAATCTTGACGTCATCATTCTTCTGCCCCTCCACCTGCTTAGTCTCCGGCCATACCTTCTTGTATTCTAGACAGACAGAGCAGTCATTATGACTGGTTCACAATCTTATCAAACCTAATTGGAAGTGAAGAAGTGGATTGGTATGTGACTTACCTTATAGCATTAAGCTCGGCGTCATCATTATCCACCAGAAAAGAACTTGGTTTCCAATCTGGCTTAACAGCAATACACCTTTCATTCAAAGTTCTTCAGCCACGGAACTATATCAACCTCTCTTGATCTCCCCTGGATTGTAAATGCAACCGGAATACCTTGCTCCCATTCGTCAAAGACCATAACAGTGTACAGCGGATACTTGGGATAGTACAGCAGTATCAGAAATTAGGACAAGGAACTAAGGACAAGTTACTAAGGACAGCCTGTCCAAGGAATTGAAGGCGATAAAAGCAAGGAAGTTACGGCAGAGTGGACCATGGAACTGACCTTAGGGGCGTTAGTCAAAAATGTTGCATCCATGGACAGGTGTCTACGGTGGCCATGCCGAACCATCATTTTGAGTTGCCATTCAGTTTGGATGGCCAAGCAGAAGGGGTCATCTTCATCAGGAGGGGGGTCATTCAACTTGATGTTACCATATTCTTTGTAATGATAGAAACAATCTGGATTCTCGTCTGTCCACATACGGACGCTCATGGCATCCCTGGGATGCTTTTCCCACAGCTCCTTCGCTAACTTGTTGGCAATGTTATACACATCAGAAGGCATCACGAAAGTGTCTCGTGTCGCTGGGAGATTGTTCTTGGCACAGCGCAGAACCTCCGCCTTGTGGTCTGCCATGACCTGGGCAGGCGATTTACCTGACCTAAGTGAGTCAACAATCCACTGTTTTGTTGCAGCTGATAAGTGTCCAGATAGCCCTGCCCGCTGTCCTCCGAACTCGGCTCCATGACATGGGTTTCCAGCTTTGTTTACATGATCCATGCAGTGAAATTGAATGGTACAAAGGTTTTCATCAACCTCTAACTGCTTGGCCACGAAATTACACTGACATCCACGTTTCATGGACATTCCGGCATGTCTCTTGCCCACCCTAGTCTTCCTCTTCGGTTTCACTGCTGCATCCAACATAGCTTGGGCCTGTATAAGTCGGTCCTTCGCCTCCTTCAGCCTAGCCTGCTCTTTA
The DNA here is from genome assembly GCA_014871385.1 of Ceratodon purpureus. Classification (NCBI taxonomy): domain Eukaryota; kingdom Viridiplantae; phylum Streptophyta; class Bryopsida; order Pseudoditrichales; family Ditrichaceae; genus Ceratodon; species Ceratodon purpureus. Next base: position 9,685,998 of record CM026421.1, on the reverse strand, counting down.
GCATCCTCATCTACAGCCTGAACATTCAGGTCAGGCACAGGGTCTGACTTACTCTTCTTCTTAGGACGGGGCTTTGATGCAGCTTCTTTTGCAGCCTTGTCCACAATCTTCTGAGCACGTTGCAAAGCTTTTCTTTGATTGGTCGAATTCTTCTTCTGAGTGAGTGTATGGGCAAAGACTTTCTGAATTTCCACCTTGTACTGTTTCGTATAATCTTCGGGACCATATTGACACCAATACCTGCAGGAAATGGAGATGAAAGAATATTAGTTAACAGACAGGCCATGCAACCAGAAACATTAGGACAGACATAGTTGAACATAATGACAGTAGAGGTCCATGAGCACGCATGAAATCAGAACAGAAGTGCTGTCCAGATAGCAAATACATTAGACCAACCACAGATAGATCTCAAGCATGGACAGGGAAATAACACATAGGACAGACATGTACCCTCCAACCCGTACCTTATTTCTTGGACAGCTGATTCCGCTCGCACTTGCTTCCTTTCGCCTCTCTTCCTGCAATTTCTGGTTTCTTCAACAAAGGTGCAGGGATGTTGTCTAGCCGACATTTCGCCCTCCAAGAAGTCGTCTAGCCGGTCCCACGGTATTGTAACTTTGTGTGTCTCACGCCGCCTACCACGCCCCTGGTTGCACTTCGTTTCCCATTCTAGGTCTGCCCTAGTAAAAGGACCAGCAGGTGGGATCTGCACATACATCTTCACCCTATCCCGCACATACCTCCAAGACGGCATGTGGTTGTTCTTCTCCTTTGCTCTCACACCACTTCCCCCCTTTCTTTGTGGACTATCTTCCTCTTCTTTGATGGTTTGCTCAACTGCACCTCCAACATCAGATGCAGGACCAACATCGTCAAATTCGCGAGCAGCAGCATTATCCCCATCTGCAGAGTCTACTGAGAGACCTGGACTAGAAGAACCTGCGCCCCAACTGAAGCTGTCTCCTACGGCAGCTAGATCGACAACGTCATCTTGCCCAGGAAGATCTCGCATACGGTCAGACCTTCTTGCGCCCCAAGACTCGTCCCGCTCAGATGTCGCTGACGGACTGATGCGTGTCCTAAAGCCTCCCTGTCTTGGATCACCGTCAAAGTTCCAGGCGTTGAAGTCCTGCTCCTCCCCGAGGACTGTCTCCCGTTCCGCCATCGTCCCCACACTCTAGTTCGAACCGTCAGCCTCCATCGCCTAAGATTATCCTCATGTCTCTGAGCTTCATGAGAGCTCAGAAGTCATGATCTCCGCCCACCCTGGAAGTGTAACCACTCCCAACGCAGTCGGATCTAGAGCCGCACCGTTCAACACCCAACAATACCTCATCCACCGCGCCTAGCACCATCTCTCCCAATTGTGCACACACCGTGGTCCTCAATCCGTTGGAGATCTCGGCGCCGAAGAACCTCACCACAGCAGCCCCGAGCGTCATCATCGTAGGAGCAGCGCCGCCGCCAAGAAACTCAAACCCCTGCAGCCTCTACAGTGCCGGCGGCATTGATGGGGCGAGACGGGTACGAGGGCGACGGGGGCGAGAGAGACGACGGGATGGGAACGCGAGGTTGGGAACGGGGCCCGGCGGGGGACGAGCCCGGGCACAGGGGGCAACGCAGCGCTGGCGGGTGGGGGAGAACGGGGTCCACGGGCCCGGGGGGCCGGGGCGAGGCACGGGGCCGGGGAGGGTCGGGAGGGTCGAGAGCGGGGGGCTGCCCCTGCCCTCAAACGAAGGAAATGCAACGCTCGTTGGGGTAAGATAAAGAGACCCCTGCTATGTGTGTCTATTCAGAGTGATGAATCATTGAGCATCTTTAGGCATCATGAGCTACAAAGCACCACACTTGTGACCAAAATATTTTTACTGCCTCAATAATTTTTTGTACATTCTTGTGGACTAAAATCTTACTAAATTGAAATGTAAATTTTTCTTTTATCCTCAAAATTCAAGAATTTCAAACTTAGTTAGAGATTTTGACTAAGAATTGGATTCAAATTACTTACAAGGGTGTTCAGCTCATAGTGCCTACTATGGAGGACAGCGTTTCGGAGTGCGTCACTCCGAGTGCACATAGCCCTGTCCACTGACAGGATCAAAATCTGAGAAGTCACAGGTCATGTGGGAGAAGGGGATGAAAACGAAAATTCATGCTGGCTTCAATGAAATATACAGTTCCAAATTGTGACTGTAACCGTTCCTTTGAAGGAAAATTCAGGAAAGTAAATAAATTAAATAACTAAATTAAATTTTATAAATAAAAAATATATTTCACATAAGAAATATTTAAGCAATACTAGGCTTTTCAAACCCATGGAGCGGAGCGAGAAGGCTTTGAATAAGAGCAACGGGTCCGGTAGGACCCGTTGCCCGTTAAATAATTTTAGGGTTCACATAAAACAACGATAGCGGGATAGCTAGGGTTAATTTCATTGAATTTTGGGTTTTATAGCCCTTATTTTATCATGCAAATAATGTTAAAAATAAGTAAATCTCAAACTTATCAAAATCAAAAAATTAGGATGCAAAAATATAAAGCCTTTCAAACCCATCGAGCGGAGAGAGAAGGGTTTGAATAAGGGCAACGGGTCCGGTAGGACCTGTTGCCCGTTAAGTAATTTTAGGGTTCACTCAAAACAACTTCTTATTCATGAAAATTACCATCCTATTAATGGCTAGTCCGTAATTTCCAAAAGAATGCAGATAGCTTAAGTTATCAAAATAAGATATTTCTACCTTAATGTTGAAAACACATGTTGAATAGAATTGAGCCAAACCTAAATCAACATTTTTATATGTTGTAGCATGTAGGTACAATGTAGATAATAATATGACAAGCCAACATGATGAACCCTTTGGTTCTTAACAACCTTTTTTGAATTGCGACACCAATTTAGATATTTTTTCCATTCACTGCATTCTATTCCAGAGTGGAAATTGTCTTAAAAACCCCTATGAGCGTGGCATCGAGCCTACGTTTGGGAAGGATGGAAGCAAATTTTTTTCCCTATTATTATGCTTAAGTGGGGCCCTATTGACCTTAGGGAGATCTCCGCATAGTAATTTGGGGCTGCGGCCTCAAATTTAGCAAAAAACCAAAAAGACCCCAAGACCCCAAAACGGGGAGGGGTAGAAAATTGGCCCCAACCAAACATGGCAACCTAGCCACGCTTGTAAGGGGAAATAAAGACACCCTTCTAGAGTGTTGGAATCCTTTTTCTTAGGGATGTGATTCTCTAAAATAATTAAAATTCATTAATAATAAATATGGTCAAATATATGAAAATCACCAATAATGGTCCATCCCATCTGCCAAAGAATGTTTATATGATATGATGAAATGGAATCTGACAAAATGGAAAAGAAAATAGTAAGTTTTGAATTAGCTAAGTTGAAACAAGGTTGAAGCCAAAGGCTGGTTGAGCAAGTGAGAGCAGGGCCCAGGCTTCGAGATATGGTTCTAGAAACGTTTTCAATAATTTTTCCAGAGATGAAAGAACAGAGGAAGTTGACCAGGCCCCAGCAGAGCAAACAAGACTCAAGAATGCAATGTGCATGGATGATGAAGTGACAAGAGGAGTAGTGTAGGGGAGGTCCAGGCGGTGCTGGAACAGTCTGACAATTATGTTAACCTTACCTTGCATTATTGGTGGCCCCTGGCCCCCTCTGTCTTCGTCTCCCTCAGTCCCTCATTGATTGTCATGCATCAATTTGGCCCTCCTTTCTCTGCCTTTCCAATGCTTTTGAACAATACTGGCAACAATTTCTCCATGTCACAGCCTGCCAGTATCCAACTCCAAGCTCAACAATCCATGATTCATCAAATGAGTCATTAGCAAGTTGCCTTATTTGCATGCATGAAACAAATTCTAACTTGTTTCCAAAAAGATATTCAGAAGCTGTGTGGCGCATCCCAAATAATGCTCAACTGTTGCTTGCTGAGTTTTGATACTCTGTGGTGTTCCACCAGTTATCCTCCATATTCCAGCTTGCAGGAGTAATTAACATACCATACATTAAAGATAAAAAATTCTGAACCCACCAACTTATGCTATCTATACTAAGGTAGGAGGCTCGAATGTTGTAGGGCCATTTAGAACTGAGCCTATAAGAGGGCCATAAATTGTACCTTCTGAATTGCAAATTAGTAATCATTTTTGTAGGCAGCCAATGTGAGTGTTTGAGCTTCTTTTCAAGAAATGGAAGTGTTCATAATACGTACTAGGATGAACATAATTAGGACTTAGTGTTCCTAAGTATAAAATAAACATAAAATAGTGGTACAAGCCATTAGTAGCTTTCTAGGGCATGTACAGCTACCAGCTTTTGAAAGGGACGTCTGTGGCAGTTTTCCCCACTCTAGCTGCTCACTTATGTGTCAATCTGAATCATTAACAAGATCATATTCGTTACTTTTTGAAGTGTTGTATTTAATTCCAAGGCATGTTTAACTTCGTTTTAACTGTGCCTATGACTATAATTGGTGACCTACAACCTTTTCCCTTTGAAATTGATTATCTCATGTGATTTGACTCATAGAATTCTGAAAAAAATAGACAAAGCTTGCTTTCTTCTCAGCACGTTTGGTTGCACCGACAACCCTACAGATGCTTCCTTCTGCTTAGATGCACAGGTTTTGAGCCTCCTACCTTACAAGAAGGCCAAACTTATAGTTCAGATGTACTCTAAGCTCCAAGGAAGAAATTTTCTATGAAGGCTGCAATTTTTTTCATGTTTTAATCAATGACAAAGTACTTCATCACTCACATTGCTCATGAGGCTCTATGTGTCTAAAGTATGTGATACTAATTTCTATTCATTATAATAGGTTAAATCACCTACCATTTTTTTTGTAAGTTTCCATTGTTTTACAAATCATTAGTAGATTATTTCTTTTTCAACAAAGAACCATGGTGGTTTAGAATTTTATGTAAGATGGCTTTGTACAAACTATATGGCATTCTTTAGGAGTAAAACATGTTTAAAGTAACCACTGTAAGTTTGGAATCATGGAATCAAATCAAAGTGACAATTATAAAATTGAAAGATTTTGTAGTAGTAGTGGCACTGTGATTATAGTCTAGATTTATTTATAGTATATTATCCTAATTGGTATGAGTAAAAAAATGATAATCTTTTAATGAATGATTTATATTTATGTTTTAATGTTCATTATTATCTTGTTATATTCTTATACTAATTTTGATGATTTCTTTTTGACTTGATATCAAAATTGATCTTCTAATAAATACAAGTTATAATTTTGTAATGTGTTTTTATTTAAGTATAGATTTTTTTAATAAATGACTTCATACATAAATCTGATTGACATCATTTAATCACATTGGTATAAAGAATATCATAAAAAAAATCAAGATGTGAAAAATGGAGTTAACTAAAGAAAGAAAAAGAATCCAAAATTCAAACCCTCCTTTTATCTAAAATTAATTTTATCAAGAAATTCTTAAAAAATTATATTTATACATTATTTATTGAGAGATTCTAAGAATTATTATTTAGAAGCACTACAAAATCAAAATTAATTTGCTTCACTATCCATTGAAGCTTGTGGTGGGAAAGTTAAAAAATGTAACATTGAAAATAGAAAAAACTCAAATTCTCAAAGATGACTTGAAGTAGGCCAAAAAACCACATACATTGTCAAAAGAAAATACTCCAACAATTTGGTGCCATTAAAGATTGTATTATATCGTAAAAATCATAATCAAGATAAAATTCAAATCTATCTAAAATTACGCCTATATGTACCTTTTGAATTGAAGAACTAATTTAATTTTAATAGCTACATCAAAAATGATATTAAAGATCATCAATTTTAAATGCCTCAATATATTCAAATGATAAATTGTTAGAGATCCATGATAGGCTAGTGAGTTTGATTGTATGTCTTCATATATAATATGATTTGATGTATCTTCTAAAATGGATAAATTTTAGAAGAATAAAGGTACCTTGATATCTACATTTACCCTGATAGTCTCATAATATTAAGATTTTACCATATATATGTAGACTAAAAATTAAACCCATAAGTCTTAGTACATCAAAAAATTTAACTTTTGAATTTAACTCTATTCTATCCCACAATTGTATTAAATTTTATAAAACCATACTCTTTTTTGACATTTTGGCATAAATTATACCTCGCCAAATTAATTTGCACACTTGGAATATATTAAGGTATTATGGATTAGAAAAAAAAAAAAAAACAACATACATACATACATACATACGTACATACGTACATACATACATACATATATATATATATATATATATATATATATATATATATATATATATATATATATATATATATATATATATATATATATATATACATACAATAGTTGTAATATGAGACTAAAATTTAATGGCCCCTTCTAAGTAAACTTGATCCAATTAGAATATGCTGAATTGTATCATAAAAGAAATCTTCCCACTTACCATTGTTGAGTGCAGAAGTTGGATAACACTAATTAAGATAAACTACCCTATTAACATTTCAAGTGGATAATTGCCAAGTAGAGAAATGCGTAGAACATCACAAATGAATAAATGCCAAGTAGAGAAATGCATATAGTTGTTTAAAATACATTCAATAGCCATCAAATTGAAATCATTAGTAGAAATATGGTCCTTAATGACTCGTCCATAATGACTTAAATGGTCCAAAATGACTCAAATTGATGGATAAAAAATGGTACTTATCATAAGTTGAAGTCTAGTATGAATGAGGTGAATCAATGGTAGTGATGAAAAGAAAAATCAATGCATGATGTTTTTGAAAGAAAAGATGACATTTGATGATAAATTTGATTCATAGTAACTTTTGAATAAAATTTGCATGATTTGCAAAAGGTCAAAATCACCTCAATTTGGCACATAGTTGATTCAATGGTCATAGTTGTTTGTTGATAAGATGGTTATGGATTTGTTCATCATACTATACTGATAGAAGATCCATAAATGTTTAATTTATTCCATTGTGGATCATGTCTATGATTCAATGCTACATGATGCCTTGTATCCAACACTTATGTCATATAAAAGTGAATTTGCATCCTAGCATTGGTATTTGGTAGGATTCAAAGAAAGTACTAATCTTGAGACAAAACCATTCTCTAAGTTCTTGGCAAAGTGAGAATTTATATTCAAGTTATTCAATAAGAAAGGAGTACCCATACCCAACAATTTAGTTATTGAACATATGTGTGGTTGAATCCAAACTAGTTGTGATTTTATTTATATATATATATATATATATATATATATATATATATATATATATATATATATATATATATATACATATTTACATATATACATATATATATATATTTTTTATTTTCCATGAGCACATTGTCATGAGAATGAATATCATAACAATCAAGATTTTAGAAGATGTTCATTTATTAAGAATTTTTAAAGTGAAATTACATTTTACTTCTTAGTTAGTAGTGGATTGATCCTTGTCCATAAACAATCTAACCTAAATTCTTTTTTTAATCTTTCACACTTTCAAAAAGTCAATATATTGAACATAATACCTACTTATTCTCTAGATAGTTCATAACATGAAAATGAGTTGACACATACGCAAGATAGGGTTGATTTGTGGTTGAAGATGGGTTCACATTAAACTGAGAGTGTGTGGATTTCTGAAACCTTAGATGTGAAGTAAGTAGAATGAGGAATGAATTCCTGCCAACCAAGAAGGAACAACAGTTGGGAATGTTCGGTCATGTCAATGCGAGGAGTTTGCAATCATCCGAAACCTCAACTTATACGAACAAATATATAAATGAGAATGCACAGTTTTACCGGGCCATTTCCCGGATTGGAAATGTTGACAACTGGAAACAATTCGGTCGGAGACTAGAATGGGCACATCCTACATGTGCATGTTCTCGTGTGCATTTCAATCAGAGCCCAATTGTCGTCACACTATATTCCGGACTTGCCTCAGCCTCCCCCTCCAGCCATTCGTTGCGTGCACTTTTGCTACAGTTTCTTAATAATTGTATCCCACCTGGACGCACAAGTCCACACCTCTCTCTTGCCCACACAAGGACCTGGTCCACCCTCAATCAGGAAAATTCAAACAAAGAAAAGATGAAAATTGAAAGAATCTCACTTACCATCATACAGTATGCCCCATCAGCTCAAGGGCCGGTTACTCACCAGGTTGAAAATTTGAATCACCGCGTGGTTTAGGGTTTAGGGTCCGGAAGTACCTTGCCATTGAAAAGAGGAAAAAGGAAAATATCAGCAGAGGAGCTACCTCAAGAGTAATTTGCCCCGAAACTGTTAGTAACAAAATAATGACACCAAGAATATAAGGGTATTAAATATTTTTATTTGCCCAAAACGGATCCCTTACTAGGCATCTGGAATCAATCATTTTACCTTGCTGCAGCTAAGTTAGCAGCTCAGAGCTGGATAACACAGGTTCCCAAAGCAGAGAGAGTCCGATGATTGAGTAGAAGCATGCAGCTCAATCTTGGACGGAGTGACATCAGAAGAACTGGTAAATTACATGATAAGCATGTGCTGATCCTGAAGCATAAAACTCATTCAACCTTTACCAAAGCCCAGTTTATGAATGAACTGATAACTTCAGACTCCAGAGGCTAACACACCTGCCAGGTCGCAATCAATCAGATTCAGCTTGTGCACCTTCGTCTTCGTGATTCGTCTTCGTGTAGGTGAGTACTTGTCTGTTTATTTTCCTTTTCGGTTGATCATTGGCTTTGTCGATGGGCCCCAACTAGTCGGAACTCAGTAGCTCAAGAGTCAAGCTGCGTCGATGGTAAGGGTCGGGTCCGAATGGAGGAGAAGCTGGGCGCTTGTTATCATCTCCCACACTGACAGAATTGCTTGTTAAGTCACTGAGAGAGAGTGAGAGAGAGAGAGCCTGCTTCGTTTGCACGGTTTCCGTCTGTCAGACCAGGCGCAGGCTAGCTCTGCACCTGAAACGCAATTGGAATGTTAAGTGGCACCGAATGCTCCGATTGAGTTGGTGAGTGAGCATAAGTGCGATACCTTATGTGGTGGAGTTTGATCATTGCGTGGAAAAACATTCTTTGAATATTGCCTAGGATTGCAACCAGCACGGACCATCTGAAATTTATTGTTGCGAAGAGTGAGGTTCAGGTCCTGTGGGGCTACCGTTGCATGATGATGGAGCAAGCTCGAGTGAAACTCTGGCTCTGGCTCTGACATCCGTGCTTTTGGATTTAGTGCCAGGACCCTCCCCGAGAGTTGTGTGCCCTGGGTGGCCGGTTTTCAGCTAGATTGAGCAGTGCTGCATTATTGGGCAGGATGCATCACGCAGTTGCCCTTCGTGCTCTAGAGAGTGGGAATGTCTTGTGTGGTAGTGGGTGAAATTGTGAATGATTAGAGGTGGGCGGGTTTTGGTGTGTCTGAGTGAGTAGAATGCTCGCGAGTAGTTGCCTTTCAATTTCTTTATTGTGATCTTTGAATTCTAAAACATTTGTGGTGTGTGCAGGACAGAATTTTGGAGGTAAAGGCGCACATTTGTCGAGAGAGAGTGGGCCCAAGATCTCTTTAATCATGCTGGTATAAGCCCTCCACAACAAAACAACAATCGGAGTGGAGGAATCGCAAGCAGTTCCCTGCCAAGGCGGCGAAGCGGGTGGAGGACTCTGTTGTAGCAGCTGCTGCTGCCGGGAGAGTGGGTGGAGCTTGTTAAGAGAGGTAGGAGATCATGTCCGCCTTCAAATTCCAGAGCTGAGTGCACGTTTTCTTGAATCGCTTGTCCACTCGCAAGTGCTCGCATGTGATCTCCATCCTCAACTCTCGAGGTTCTCCTGTTCTCTAGAGCTTCAATGTGATATTATTGTGATGTTCTTGTGAAGTTGACCGAGTCGGAGTCAATTATTGTTCGAGCACACTTTCCTTGGGGTGCGCGCCCTTCTCTCGCATATCGCCAATTTCCATGGAACATATTCTTATGTCTGAACCTGCAGCGAGTACTGGATGACAGATTGGTTTAAATGCCCCCGTTCTCTTCATTCTCAGATGTGCTCCATGTCATAAGAAACCTGGTCAATTCTCTCCCCTTCGTACCACTTCGGAGTTCGTACACTGCGTTAATGGGTTGGGAGAAGTTTAGGAATCGTGTACGAGCTTTCGCCATACTTCGCACCTCGCCAAGCTCGGGACAAGTTCGAAGTAGAATTTTATGGCTGGGGACAAGTTCGAAGTAGAATTTTATGGCTCAGAGAGCAGCATCAAGCGGCTCATTCCGAGACTTTTTTTAACATGATTCTTGCGACGTGCAGGAGGACATCCACAAGGAATAGTAGGAGTCGAGGTCGTTTCTCATATGGAGCTTCACAACCGACAGAGCAGCAGTCATGTAAATACCTTTCAATTTTTTAGGAAGACAAAAAAAAAAAAAAAAAAAAAAAAACCAGAGTGCTACCGACATCAAGCAATCATTGCCACAGATGATTGTCTGACTCAATTAACCGAAACATGTGCAACTGAAGCTGGAAATTCACTGTCTCGAGTGGTTGTGTTTCAAGTTTCATCTGACACTGGTGTACACGTTTCCCTGTCCTTGCAGCTTCTTCTTGAATCAATTCAGTGAGAATTCGAGAGGGGGAGGTAGCATAGGAGGAAGAACCGTCTTCAGCAACAAAGGCAACTATAAAATCGCAGGTAGCATTTTGAACCCACGCACTCGGGACCACCCCTACAATTGCGGTTCTTTGCAGGTCTATTGTGCCATCATGCGATTGCGGGTGCACGTGCAAGAGCAGCAGGGGTGAGGACAGAAAATTCCTCCATCTCACTTGCACTTAGTTTTCTTTTAGTCTCACAAACTATGCTGCAGGCCCCAGGGAGAAGCTTTTCAAAGAGCTAAAAAACCTGAATTGCGAGACGAATTTTTACAACCTGCAGAGTCGTTTCAAAATCTGTGTAGTAATTCATCTTGTCAGCCCTCACCTACAATGCAGGATTTCTTTGTTCTTGTTTCTTTTCTAATTAGAATGTTGCCAGCAACGCCAGTTTAATGGGGTCTCAATCTCGGAATACTAACTCCAGTAAATTGAAATCTTTGAGTGAATTGACCTACTTGTCAAGGTGACAATGATTTGTGAGAAACTCAGCAGCATGGAATCCTGAGCATGGGCGAATCTCTAACAAGAGTGCGTGGGTTGGCAGAGGGCGAAAGAACATACCACGTAAGAAAATGAAGGACGATGAGAAGAAGGCCATGGTATCGATTGACGAAGCATGGATGCCACTGCGAGGTCGAAGTTTCCAAACCCGGGTGGTGTACGCGATGTGCTTCGTTGCAGCAGTCTGCACACTCGGTTTATTTCTCATGAACTCGTCCACATTGAACATGAGCATGCTCACCATTGGCAATAGTCGGCCCATTTACGGCCCTAACAAGATGACCCCCGAGGAGGCCCGCGTGTTTCTTCGAGACGTCGACGAAGGCCTGCAAGCATTTCTCAACAAGAGCAAGCCTTTCACGAAATTCGGGCCGCCAGTGGTGGGGTGGGATAAGACAAGGGCCGACGCAATTCGGAAAAGCACAAACTCCTCCAGCGGAGTAAACCCTAAGCCACGCATCATGCTCATCACAAGCTCTCACCCGAAGAAGTGCGAGAACAAGCAGGGTGACCAGATGCTCTTGAAGTCCATCAAGAACAAGATGGACTACTGCCGCATTCATGGCATTGAGCTCTACTACAATATGGACAAGATCGACGATGAGATGCTGGGGTGGTGGGTGAAGACGTTCCTTACACACATGCTCATGAAGGAGCATCCCGACATAGACTGGTTCTGGTGGATGGATAGCGACGCAATCTTCACCGACATGACCTTCGAGCTCCCCCTGAAGAAATATGAGAACTACAACATGGTGATGCACGGCTGGAACGATGCAGTTTACGATAAGCGGAGCTGGTTGGGGCTCAATGCCGGCGTCTTCTTGATCCGGAACTGCCAATGGTCCATGGACTTGCTTCACGCTTGGGCACCGATGAGCCCTAAGGGCAAGATCCGCAACGGCGTTGGGGAATTCTTAACCAAGGCACTCCCGGACAGAGGCAAAGGCGAAGCCGATGATCAATCTGGCTTGGTTTACCTCATGGTCACAGACAGGGAGAAGTGGGGCAACAAAGTGTACCTCGAAAGCTCCTACTATTTCCAGGGCTACTGGAAGGTGATTACTGAGAGGTTCGAGGACATGATGGAGAAGTACAAACCTGGAAAATACGGCGACGATAGATGGCCGTTTGTGACCCATTTCTGCGGTTGTGAGTTTTGTTGTGGAGCCATCAATCCCGAGTACACTGTCGACCGGTGCTTGATTCAAATGGAGCGTGCTGTAAACTTTGCCGATAATCAAGTCCTTGAGAGATACGGCTTCCGCCATAAGTCCTTGAAGTCCGCTGAAGTTGAGCCGAGGGACGCCAACTCAACTGCAAAAGCCACGACCACAAAAACTGCGAAGTCGATCAAGAAGGCGGTGTAATCGGCTCAGGTAGGCAAATCCCCCTGAAACCCTAATTCAACCACCACCACAACAACGAACCCAATTCTACTCCTGCAGATCGTGGTGTGACGTCTGCAGAGCTCATACTAACATTCTTGTACTGTCGATGGGTTGCAGTGAGACGACTAGTATACTTACAGAAGGAGGAGAGGATGACAAGCAAAGAGCTCAGTCATGAGTGTTCCGGTGGGCTGACTTGCCACACGACACGCCATTGATGAGGAAATAATCGGCACCTCTGAAACGTACCTGGGGTTGATGACCAGTATGGCAGAGAGAGAGACACTTGGGGTTGCTTGAGGTCTCCCTGGGAGCCGTATGGAGGCAGAGATCGACCTGGGTCCTGGGGGGTAACCTAATGAGCGGAACAAATTTCCGACGGAGGCCCATATTCGCAAAGTAGTAGTGCAGTAGATGCTGCGTAGGTAGCGGTAGATAGGTAATTTAGTGGAGACCGATAGAGTGGCTGTATTGATGCATTCTGTAATCTGTTCATGTCAAGATGTAACTTACACACTGAGGGTTCCGATTCAGATCCTTGGTTGTATGTTGTAAGAAATCAATTTTAATCGTTGGCATCCTTTTGTGCAGTCACGTACTAAGAGTGGGAACAGTAGGTGTAGTAGCACTCCACAACTGGCAATCACCCAGCTCGACGTAAGTTATCTGGTGCGTGGGAACTTGGAAAACACTAAGGTGTAAGCCCAAAGTTGAAAGACAGAGAGAGAGAGAGAGAGAGAGAGAGAGATAGAGAAAGAGAGAAGACAATGACCTTCGTGGAGTGCGATCGATCGAGCATAATGATGATGATGATGATCCCAACTTCCCAAGGTGCACTAATAATGAAGTGCGTTGTACGTCGTTCTGAGCAAATACATAAAACATATATCCATAAGGTAGTAATGTGATGTGCTGTGCTGTTTGAGGGAGTGAAAATGGGCAACACACAGTAGCCTACCAAGCGAGATGGAGACATCAACTCAGGGTGGTCTCACAAGGCAGGGCGGGCATGCATGCATGCCACATGCAGTGGCAGGCAGCCATAACACACCGGGAGTCCCATATATAAAGCAGCAATACCCTCTGCTCATTTCTAACCCTATTCTGCTCCCCACCTTTCTCATGGTTATTTTCTAATCAAATGTCTTGTCAAGCTATTTTTGACCTGAACACAGAGTAAGTGTTTTCTCTCACTGCAAACTCAGTCTATAAGATAACAACCATTTTCATCGTTCTGCTTCTCTATCTTCACTATACCACTCCCCTTTGCTACCTCCTTGTTTGTCAACCTATGAGTTATATGAATGAAGTCTAATACTAATTACTCTAATAGTTCTTCATCTTAGAGCCTTCCAGTAGTGAATGTCACTCAACTTAAGATAATAGCATCTAAAATTGCCAACGATCCATTGCGGCGATCTACTTTCAAATATAATTGAACTATTTAAAACTAGAAATGAATTTTCTTATGTCTTAAAGCTATAAGCAATTTCTCAGTTGTTGCTTCACAATTGGTCATGTGTTTCTTTTGGTTAAGTTTATACCTTAGGATAAGTATAGATCTACAACATCCTTGCTTCAAAAATTCTTGTAAAATTGCTCATGCTTCCAAAAATTATGATTTGAAGACTGAACACTTCTTTGCATATTTGCTAAAACATTCATAATCTCATTTTGTGTTACATCCACTTCCAAAGTACTACATCTACTATATCGTCTTGATTAAGTATTCATACCTTAATAGCTCAATGTACTTTGACTTGAATACAATAAGAGAAAGAAGTGGAAATAAAGAGAGTGTGTAGATAGAGGCATCAAGGATTTATAAAATTAGGGTTTTGAATGGAAATATGCTATCTCTACTTTATATCTACATACTCCCACTTTCAACATATATGCATGCATACATTAAACGGAAAAGAGGAATATTTCTCATGATAAAGTGATGGAGTGTGGAAGAAGAAACATCCTCAATTAGATCCATTTTAAAACAAAGGTCATCATAATAGAATTATACTTAAAGTCATCTTAAGTTCGCAAGAGATACCATGGATTTTGGCTTATTGTATTATTATTTTTTATTTCAAGTAGCTACCGTAATACCATAGTAGGTTTGTCACCTAGTGAAAGATTTTTTTTAAAAGATTTTTATTTTTATTTTAAATTTAAAAAATAAATAAGATTTGTCTCTCAAAAAGAAATGTTCAAATTTTTTTTAGCAAATTATTAGTAAAATTGACCTTAAATGGCTTAAAAATAACAGAATATTGCAAAAACCAATTTATTCTATTTTTGTTTTTTACGTCTTCATAATTTCTATTTTTTATGTAAACTGCTATAATACTATTGTAGGTGGCTTAGAAATTCTTGGTGGTCTTGAAACTCAAGAAAATCTAGTTTTACTATCATTCCATCTTTAGAAACTAATTTTCTTCTTGTTTAGAAAGAAGTAAGCTCTTCTACTTTAAATTTGAAGAGACCAACTTCTTCAATGTCTATGAACTAGTTACAATGAGAAAAGAAGATTATATTAGATTAGAACTCACAATATTCAAGTCAAATTTCGGATAACTACACAAATTCTTGACATCTAAAAATAATATAAATAACAAGTTTTTATTTATGAGTTACTATATTAGCTATCCATATAATGCCTATCCATATAATGCCTATACAATATGGAAGTAAATGGATTTGGAGTTGATCATGCCATGAATTTAATTTTGCACATGTATGAATGAAATCATTCAAAGATTGGGAATGGTTTGTAGATCACTTCAACAAGGTTTGGTACGTTGTGAGATGTCATATAAAATCCACCTCCACCAACATTGTCCACCAACATTGTACAGTACAAAGTTGATGTAGGCATGAGTGAAATGGTATAGAAAGTGGAGAGCAGGGGATGCGAGGGGCGAAACAAAACGAGTAAGTTAGAGTACGTGAATGGAGTGGCCAAGCTGCGAGGGTGCAGTGGCACTCTTCTGTTGAATTGAATCGGCCAACTCACTAAGGTGGTTTCCCCATTCCCAACTGGCCGCTCCTTATTCCAATGGCTATAGTTTGGCGTCAAAACCAATGGTGTAAAATTAAAAAACCACTGTACCTACATATGCAGTTGGAAATGGGTTGAGTTCAGGTTAGAAATAGTAGCGGGAGTAATGGTTTAGTGGCTAGGGAGATTTGGGATTAATGTATAGAAGAGGTTGTTCACCTATATTTTTAAGAGTGGTAGGAATGGATTAGTGACAAACGACTATGGTTAATGAGAATAGTTATGGTTGGTTTAGGGTGGAAATCAATGTGGAATTGCAGCCTCCAGAGGCACTCATTTGGGAATGGCATTCAGTTGGTTTCATTCAGTTGGTTTCGAATGGCATTCAGTTGGCTTGTGAAGCTCCTTCGAGCGAGCATTGCTCTGATTTGTATTCTTGCTCTCTTTGAGATCAACCATGCCATGAAGAGAAGCTCCGCAGGTACACTCTTGGATCGTAATCGTTGCTCTGTTTCAGACCAACCATGCCATCAAGAGTAGCCCGGCAGGCAAGAGCACATTTGTGGATCCACATCGTTAGCGTAGAACTTGTTACTCAATTCTGCTTTCAAGAGCTGCGTTAGGCGTATTCTTTTATCTCTTAAGTTTTTCAAAACATTCATGGACACATACCCTGATGGGCTTGAACGATCAGGACATTGTCGCCCTCTCAGGTACCCATTTAACATACCCTTTCTTACACTCGTCTTGTCTTCCCCTGCCTCTAGATACTGTCACATGAAAGAAGCAGGGGCGTTTATCGCTTGTTTAGGGTTCCAAACAGTCTTTCGGATACTTAGCGTCCAGATTTTAAATCTAGAATGGTTGGATATGTGTGCAATGAAGCATTTCTTCTGAGAGGGAGGTGATTTGTTGCTTAAAATCTATGTTTCAAGTAGCAACTTCTGATAAATTGTTACAATTCAAGCGTACTGCGGCCAGTATAAACATTACTCCCGAAACACTTTTTTGGTGTAGGTGTATTTTTCTATAATGAGGGTTCAATAGAACCGCTGCGTAATAGCATATATGATCACTTCATGTAGAATTTATTTTGAATGTTTTTGCTGTTAATACTGTCACCTAGCGTTGTTAAGTGAAGTGAACACGAAGAGTGATTTATTTATCTTGTAAGGAGTTTGATCCTCGTATTAATACGTGTGTTGGATCTTTATCCAAGTGAAGGCAAGAACTTCAAATCACAACACTTACAGCACTGGCTCCCATGTTATGCAATATGGTGATATTCTTATTGATGTGGAAGAGTTGGAGCGCTACCTTGGCTTTGACCCAGCAAACGAAAACGTTACCAAGCCTGAGCTCCCAGAATCTCTATCGTCCAACTTCGAAATCCTCACGCATGTTCCTCAGAGAGAAGCTGACCTTCTTCACCTCAAGCACAAGGTAACATCACATGACCCATCTATCACAATTCGCTAGTTTCAACGTTAGACAATCTTCTCAGTGGTCTTGAAAGACTAAATTCTTCAGACTACAACATGATATCAAGCTACATTAAGAAGTCTCATCACATTTGTATATATGTTGTAGTATTACAAGGCTGAGAAAGGATCATTGAAGAAATCACTTGCCGGAAGAGAACTTTCCAGAACAATTGTGCATCGCAAGCACTTGGATAACAGTGTGAAGCTCATTGGAGAGATTTTATTTGGGTTGGAGAACAGTCTTGAGAAGCTCATTGCAGTTCGCCCAGCTGGGACCGTTGTTGTGGACGACTGGGCTTGTCTCAAAGGCCTGTCCCATGCAGCAGTTTCAAGGCACAATGTATCGAGAAGGACTTGCTACTGATCGGACTCCTACACACATAGATCGAGCTGTTAGAAGGCGAGTACATTTCTGTGAACCAGTACAGCAGCATGCAAATGGCCGGCACAACGACTTCGATCAAAACAACAACTACCCTAGGTACTCAGACACATTCACAAGTCGTGCAATTTAGTCAAGGGATGGGTTCGGGGGTTCTAGACAGAGCAACTTGATCGGCCGAGGCTTCCGCCGATGGACTGGGGGTCTCATGAGTGGGCACCAACGTCCACGCTCAAGTATTGCCGAAGATGTTGTCGACCTATCAACTGCTCAACCTTATGATGACGTCCATGACGAGGAAGGCTGGGATTATAGATTCGAGGGGACCCATGACTATTATCGAATTCGGTCAGGAAGTATTCATGATGGTTTTCTTGATGGCGGCATGGAGCACCTGTGGCGTCCCATGCGAGATGATAGAAGATCGGTGCCTTCTCCACTTCCTCGTCCAGCTCCAAGAAGACGTGATCCGTTGATCATTAGCAACCCGTGGTCGGAGGATGAGGGACAACAAACTGACTCACTGCAGTTTGAGGGAGGAGGTGGGTGCTCTTCTCCTACTTCAGGACAACGACAACAAAATACAAGTAGTGGCTGTGATCGGCCTATGGTGACACCGATGGTCACACGTCGCACATCACAACCTGATGTACCAGATCCAGCCCTTACGAAAATCACAAACATTCACCAAACCGATACAGTGTCTAGACGGTCACAACGATCAAGGCCACAAAGAGCTAAGTGGACAGATGGAGACTTACGAAGGCTTGGCGAGGTGAGAAGCCCGCTGCAAGAAGTCAGAGATCCGTTGGCCTTGGGCGTGAGGACTGTTTGGGGCGGTGAGCTAAAGTCGTGGCCAGCAGGAAGGCAATTCCGCTGCTGGAAAGTTGCAATTTTAGAGGACGGTGGCACATGACTTCATCTTACGTGTCAGGAATAGTAGATACATAGCTAGCCTCAAAGGAAGAGTACACATTAGGGGAAAAATCAGGTCTCCTATGGGCCTTGTAAGACAGCCCGGATTAGGTGAGCTTCCTGCCCGCTGATACTTCTCTTTGAAATCTCATTGGTCGATATCCTGCCCGCTGACAACAAAATTCGCCCTGCTGACAACAGGATCCGCTGACAACAAGATCCGGTACTGTCCAATGGGGTGACAACACTGGGCACACGGTCGGTGACAGTGTCATTACTGCTTGTATTGTCCAATGGGGGGGTGGGGTGGGGTGGGGTGGGGAAGGGAAGCGATTGGCTGGACCCCCCAAATGCCAACTGCTGGCACTGCTGGCAGCATTTGGCGACCTGCTAGCACCATTGGTGCCAGCAGGTAAAGTGCACGGGCATGGCCTAATTTTCAGGCACGGATTCCGACCAAAGGCCCATAGGAGACCCCAATCTTCCCCTAATGTTTTGGGTAAAGGGGTGTTGGAAATGAGATGCACAAGCATTGGCACATCGACTTTTTAGATATGGTTCACTGTTTGTATCAAAGTGCATCTCAGAATGTGAAGACGGAATTGGGGGAAACTCAGTTGAAAATAGGCAATGCATGTTCGTGTGTGGGTTGGAAAGTGTCGTAAATGGAGGAGCCTATTAGTTGGAAGTGGGACAACCCCCTTTTTCCATTCCATAAATCATAACTAATTCACAGTAATTCCTAAAATTCTCAAACCACCTGCAGTGGGTTTTTATGTACTTAGCTCATTTGTGTAAATTTTGTCCCAACGATTTTGCTCATTTCCCTGCAGTATTTTATTCAGTTGGGAATGGGGTAACCACCTTAGTACCAAATACCAATGCCCACTGCCAGGGCCAGGGCCTGGGCCTTTCTTCCCTTCCATTGCGACTCACAGGCTCACAGGCGCAGGCACACCACACCACACCACACCTGCACTTCACTGCACTGCCCTGCCCTGCACTTGAGCCTGCACTTGCGATGGTGGCCATGGCCATGGCTCTGTCCTTGTCCCTGTCCAGGGGCACCATGGCGTTGCTGCACCCCAGCTGGGCGCCTGCCTCCCCCTCAACCCCACCTCTACCTCTACCTCTACCTCTACCTCTGGGGCTGCCCACACCGCTGGCGCTCATCATCACCCCGCTCTCCTTCCGCCACGGCCGAGGGGCAAAGCCAAAATCCTCTTGCCCCCGCCCGAACCCCAAAACCTCTGCTTCCAAGTCGCCTTCTGTCAAACAACCAAACGGTACCCTCTCACACCTCTCTCGCTCTCTCTCCATATCTGTATATTACCTGTGCTCCTCTGCCCTAGTGTGGATTTTCATGTTTCGTCACCACGTTGTTTTTAATCCAACGCCATTTCAATGTACGTATGTATGTATATATGTGTGTATGTATGTGTGTTTGTGTGTTGGAGTCTCTCTACCAATGCTGCTGCTGCTGCTGACTTCTCCATCCTCGTACTATCATTCTTTGCTGCTTGAGAATTAAGGAAACAAAATATTTGGATAAGTGGGTGGCAGAAGCCAAGTGCACAATTGCGAATGAGACATCACCAGACCCTTTTTCAGTCTTGGCGTTGATGCTTGTTGCTGGAGCTTGCGCTGCAGCGTTTGGGTGCTCTAGCCCTCAATGTATTCACGTAACCTCTCCAATCTTACAATTGCTTTTAAAATTTCGTTCCCGTACCTCACTGGACCCCCTCTTGCCTTCTGGACGATGAGTCTTGCTTCGAGGATAAATGTGAAGAAAACTACTAGAAAAGCCAACATTACTTCTGAGTGCGGGTAGTAGTTGCTTATCGGCGCAAGTTTCTCAAATCCACGTCCATTCTTGTCCAGTAGGAGCAGCGTATGCAGCGGAAGGAGTGACGGAGGATTCTACTACAATTTTCCAGAGAAGTTGTGCTGGGTGCCACGCAGGTGGTGGCAACATTCTTCAACCTGTACGTCTACACTACTTTGCGGGTCCTAACACAGTTGCATCACGATCATTATTTCATTGATAGGATGTGAGATACCATCACATTCGTAATGATGGTGATCCGTGCCAGGCTTCCAGAAAAAGTAGATGTTGTGCTTCAATCAGACATCTACAGTTTCTCAGATATTTTATCGCAGCTATGTTTTTTTACTTCCATCTAATGAGAAGCTGTGTGGACTATTTTCCTGCAAACCAGAACGCAACGCTTTTTGCCAAGGATCTTGACAGGTAAAACACCAGGATACTTTTGAATTGTGATTTGATCACCAATAGTATGGATCTGTTGCTAGTACTGCAGAGATTCCAGGTGCATAATAATTTATCTATTGAATCTTTGTAGACCAAGGAATCTGAATATTTTTTTTATGCATCACAAGAGCAATTAATCACCGCAACACGTCTACATTCTTCTCATGGTTCAGTTCTTAGCTATTAGTCTGCCATTTTTCGTAACCGTTTTGCCGTTCTTGCCAGGAATGGGAGGGCCAATGTGGACGATGTTTTTCAAATTACATATTTTGGGAAAGGACGAATGCCTGTAAGTTGGTACTCTACCTCTGTTATTAAAAAACGCTGAAGCCATCTATCTCTTTCCAATTTCTTACGGCTCGAATTTAGACCTGCAGTTTTGAACTGGATGGGGTATCTACATATCTAACAGGAATTACATGGAACTGTAGGGGTATGGTCAGAAATGCACGCCCCGAGGGCAGTGTACATTTGGTCCTCGATTGAGTGACTCAGACATTCGAGCACTGGCCGAGTTTGTTAGGCTGCAGGCCGATCAAGGTTGGGCCGAGTAAGTAGTGCATTCCAGTGTCCACCCAGTTTAGACTATCGCATGTTCTCGTGACTATGAGCTTCACAAGAAGTCTCGAGTCCTTGCACAATTTGTCAATATATTTGTTGGTATATTTGAGGAAATTTGTGACCAAGACTTTGGTTCATTTTGCCACCATGAGAGTGTGAGAAATCCTACTGTTCTACTTCTTCCGTCGACGACCTCTAATCGACCTTTTGGTATATACAAACTCTTCCACTTTCTTGACTTTGGTTGCAGCATTGCGTAAGGATTTTCTCACAGGTTTGATCCCTTTCACTTCTTCCACAGGAGCACTGCTGGTTTTACTTTGGTCTATTAGACATGGCTCTAGATCAAGCCACTCCATTGCCTCCTCTTTCCCATTATCATATTCTATCTGCATTGGTTCCCATAAGTAAAGATCATTAAGTAAAGTTCGTGCTTAGACTACATATCTACAGTCGGTTAGAACATATTAAAATTTGAGTAGGTTTGAAGTACCTGATATAGGCGTGAAGAGACATCGTACGAACATACATGCCCTTCAGAAATACCTCGACTCCCAACTGCCTTCCTCACACGCCTGCCCACTAGTGATTCACCCGCTCCCAAGTCCTTCCTTGCACCTCCTTCACTGTTACCCCTCCCAAAACACCATCCACAGAACCATTTTCAACCAGCGTACTGACTTGGTTGCCTGATGCCTGAAAATCTGTACTTTCCCTATTTTCTACTCTTTAGCTCTTTTTTAAAGACGCGTCATGACCTAATTATAATGGGATTCGTGTAATATTGCGATGCAAATAGAAATGGGAGGGAGTGGGATAGGAAGACCTTGACTTTTCGAGCAGTGTTCGAGCTTTGAGCTTCACGCGCGAGGAGCCCATGTATTCAACAGCTAGGCTTGGCAAACCTGCCGGAGCCTTCCGTTTGCGATCCAGCTCAAAGAACAGCATCTTTTGTGCAGATGAGTGCGGGGGTTGCACGAAGTCCTCTCCTTCTTTGGTGCTGTCCACTTTAAGGTCGTCCTCTGTCTCGGGGAGCATGGATTGGGAAGCAGTCTCCTCATCCTCATCGTCCTCCATCCGTGCCAGCTGCAAGCCTACCTCTTCATCTGCAACTTGTGATGGAGAGAATTGAGATGGTGACGGGGTCGACGACTCCTGTTGGGCTCTAAATTTTCTAGCTGGCTCAGCGTCCAATTTCGATGCGTGGTGCTGATGCTGCAATCGAGTGGTTGCTGGTGGTGATGAAATACGAGGTTGTTTGAATGCTCTGGATTTTTGATCCAATCCTTTGAGAGGGCCATATTTGCAAGCAGTGGAAGGCGATGCCTGAGATGATTTTTTGAGATGAACCTTCTCTGGCCCCTTCAGAAATGCTTGTAATGGGGATAGCTGCTGGGATGTTGATGGAGTGGGAGTTGGAGTCGTTTGTGTCTCCTTGCCTCTCTCTTGGTCACGTTCCTCATCAGACTCCTCGTCTTTCAGGCTTGACAACTGTTCAAAAGAGAGGTTGTAATAGCAACTCTTGGATTGTTAGGAATTGGCGCTAGATTGTAGTACATGAGTAGTGTCACCAGGAAGTGTACCTCAACATCAGCAGCGGCTACGCTGAATGGGCCTCCTTGATAGAGTGGAACACTGCTGGAAGCCTCTGTAGACGCCTGGCTCTGTCGGCCGCTGGGATCTGGGGAACTACAGGCCTCTGCAAATGATTGTTTTTTGTCAGCATTGTGTAATGTTAGGATTGCAGGGGAATGAATTCAATATCCGTTCATCTGAGGCAATATATTGTCAACTGCAATCTAGGTTTTCAAGACTGTTCGGCGTGTTTGCGTCGTCAAAGAACAGCATGAGAGAGATGTAGCCCTAACAGCGGTTGCAAATGTACATACCAGGTACTGGTGGATCATTGCTGCCAGCTTCCATGTGGCCAGACATAAATTTGCTCCATGTTTGCCCCATTTTACGTCCCTGGGATTTTCTGATAGCTCAATAGGTCAATTCGTCTGACGTGAAGCCATCGACAGTCACGTAAGCTTCTTTCTGTCTACAGGCTCATAGGCACATGTTGTCCATATTTTGAAAAGCCCTCTGCAGCACAATTTTTCTGTACTGTTTCTGATGTTGCCTGTAGTCTTTGTCAAATTGGACCAATTTTTCTATCGTGATTTTACTTTGTTCCTTCAACAGGAGAATGACTCCTTGCATTGCCTTCCGTGTTGTCCCCCATTTATGTCAGGGCAGTTCTTACGGTTTAGTGAGTTCGTGTGGGTAACCGTCCCTGTGCGGCATTTCAAATCCTGCGAAGGCGAAAGGCTGTGTGGACAGATTGATTATGGAGCCCGTTTCTTCGCACTAATCTTGAGCATCTCCAGAGTCTTCGCATGTCCGCACATCGACAGATACAGACTTAAATCCAGATGCAGACTGCGCGTGCTAAGTCACTTTCGAATTACATGTCTTGGTAGGGATAGGTATTATTTTCTTTACCACAAATGTACTCCTGGGACACCTGCAAATTGCGGGACGTTCCTCACCAAAAAATCCTTCGACAGATTTCATGACGCCAAACAAACAAGAAAAAGGTAGCTCCCTCAACTGTCGCCTTTTGCAGTTCCACGGAGAGCCCCAGAGAACGGATACGCCCCTGCCAGCAGCTCAACACTGGAAGCATTCTGCATAAGGAATCAATGGGAGGGTTTCGTCTCTATTGCGTCGCCAGGTCCATCCATGGCGCCATGCGATCGAGAAGTCCTTCGGTTTCTAGCCCGTTTCCTGCAGCGTCTTCAACCTATGCAGTACTGTGTGGGTTCCCAGAATAACTGCCATGCACCCACCGTGCCAGGCGCGACTGAATTCCACAAGAGAAAAAAGCAAACCAAATTGTCCAACATGCCTTCCTACCAAAAACGAGCCTGCTAATGAGTTATTTTGGCACCTGAATTGGTTTTGGGGCTGCGAGATCCTAAGAGGTTGGACAAGGGCGGAGTTTCGGAACTGAAACCGAGCTTAAGTTATTAATTACCTAACCGAAGTTTCAACGTTACAATCCTGGCACCATTTTCCAGGTTACTAAAGCAACACACACACACACACAAACACACTCTCACACTCACACACGTGGAAGGAGTCCCATGTGGCGGAGGAGGACGCTCTGCAAGCGGAGGCTCCACCTCTCAGCATCAGGTTCTGGCGCCGCTTGGCCCTTCACCTGTACAGAATCATTCCCGATGCTCGAAGCATGTGGTCGCAGTTTGCAACATCTTATTTGCGATTTCCAGTTTCATGGCAGCTCTGTTTGTGTGTCTCTCGTCATGGCTTCGATCGCATGTTGGCAGTTGCGCAAGGATTGTTTGTAGAAATAATGCGATAGAGGAATAACTGGTCCTAAAATTGAATAAGGAGGTTTCAACCCAACTTATCGTGTGTATTTTACACGCATTGAGAGGGTCATATTGTTTTACAATCGTTCAACCAATTGCGATCTGAAGTGTAAGTGTACTGGGTAGTTGAGTTTGGAATTTTTTGGTTTGTCGTTGAATTTGGAAGGGATTGGTCCTCCTCGATTAAATATTTTGTGTATGTTTTTTATGGAACAGGGATACATGGGCGTGTAGAGAATGAAGTAATGGAGACCGTGTTCAAATGTTTTGGGTTTAGGAAGTGTACAGGGTATATTTTCATTGCAAAAACAGTAACCTTGAGAGGTGATAGTTGAAACCGGAAATTCGGAACCACATTTGAGCTCCAGAGCTTTTTTTCTCTTAGCAGCTCTGGTGCGATGTAGGATTAGTGCGGATCTCGCGTTGGTGCTTTGCAAACATTCTTGAAGAAACGTAATTGTCATCGGTGGGATGTTTCTTGACCGCCAGAGTGCGTGTAGTTCTGGATCCATGATGCTTCAGTGGCGTTTTAAGTCTTGAAAACCTAGTAAAACTATGGCCTTGGAGCTAGTTGTTGCGGATGATACAGCAGAGGAGGAGACGGGGAGAGTGAGAGTTCCCTCGAGTTCTATAATCAAGGACACCGTCGGACCGGAAACTGCAAGCGCAAGTGGTAAGAGCCTCATAACCTTCTGTAGTGCTATGCTATATGTTGATGGTTGCGTGAATTTTCAATTTATAGAGTATGGAAAGCAAACCTGCGCCACGATCTTTCACAATCCGCTCGGCACCAATCGGAGGTTTTCCTTTCGAATGTAAAGAGTGGATGTGAGGTTGTGCATACGATGTCGGGCATTTTGGTGTGATCCAATTAATGATAATGATTACCCGAGCTAGAATTGTGCAGCTTCTATCTATTCAAATCATCATATTGATTTGGGTCCCTCAAATGTTGCGATTTCTTTTTTATGTCCTTCAAATGGCGACATTATGATCAGTAGTTGTACATTTTCTTATCTGGAAATGGATGCATCTCATTGCTTCAGAGATGATGTACGAGAGGAAACGAAAATATCCAGCTCTTCGAACAGGGAGGGGTTTTGGGAGCAATGTGTTAGCAGCAAGGTCAGATGGTGAGAAACAACATGCTTCATCAATGGTCTTAATCCTTAAGCTGTTCTGCATGTTAGTTTTGTTGTAGGGGTTTTGTACTTCGTTGGATGTTCAGTAATGGGGTCAACAGTTGCAACTGAGTCAACAAAATTGTATTTTTGCCTCAGCCATATGCCTGGCTTATTATGGTGAATGTTTCGGAATCTTGCGACAGAAGAAACGTATTGTTTGTGTTATTTAAAGTAGTAATTCCATTCTTCTCCTTACAAAAAAGTAGTGGATGTCAGTCACAGAGCCGCCATGCAAACGCGGTTTGTAAACCCCCGATCTCCATCATTGTTTTTAAAAATCTGTTATACTATGTCAACCTTTTATTCAAGGTTTTCCCTTCTAATCCGTTGTTAAGTGTGATCATGTGAAGGTCATACAGAGCTCAGACCAGGGCTTTATCAACTTTTAGTTTCGGACGAGGTTGCAGATGCACACCAGTCTGTTCGTCTTTCGCCGTGTGGACTAACAGACGCCACTGTACCGTCTTACCAATCCGAGGTCTGTAAAGATGCAGAGGATTATGTAATGGTGTGTAACCATTGTTTCTTTTGCACCATCCTTTTACTTTGTTGGTTTAGATCATTATTCTTCACGACGGCCTTGTCAAACATGGCCACCTTCAGGCCTACATTTCACCATGTTGTCTTGGTCTTCTCCTTGAATCTTTTATGTCCTACATATGTATAGGATTGGCAGATTTCAATGCTATGTCTACAGTTCGTCTTTGAAGATGAGTGTTGTTTGTTTTTTTTTTGTTTTTTTTTTTCTAAATCTAAAAGAGCTCTTCCCTCTGCTTCTATGGATCCTCTATGGTGAAGAGGATTTAGCTGGTTTCACGTCCTATTGCATCCCTCTTTGAGCAGATGCTTTTTGATTATTAAAAAATAAAATACCAAGAAGTTATGAAATTTAATTTCACGAAGTGTTACTGTTTATGGAGATAAGCGATTGCACTCCCAAGTATGGAATTTGTGCTGAAGGAAACGTAGGATTGTTGACTTTCCTCGTTCTCCACCATTTCCTTGGATATCAGGTTTCAGCAGACATATCACCAGGACGTCATGCTCCAGGAAATGAGACTTGGCATTTTTCTCAATTTCCAGACATCAATGAGGTTTCGCAGCGATTTGCAGAGTCAGCATCGAATTTGGGACGCCGTCTTGCCAATTTAGTAGGTGCGTTTCCTTAAAAGTCAAGAATCCCATCCACAGAGCTTTCTCGTTGTGAATATTACATCTGTAGAGTTTTGCAATGCCATGGGCTACAATGAATATCACATGCCGAAGAAAAGCCTCTTACGTCTGATTTTCTGATGATAGGTCTGTCCGCTTTTTACAGAGGAAAATGTGACCCGTGATATACGACGGAACCTTCTAGAACAAATTGCTGGCACTCCTGCGGAAGGCGATACCACCATGGCTGTTTCAGAGCATGAGAGGATACGCCTTAATCTGGCTTCTACAAGCACTGCTTCAGCTTCTTCAACTGAAGAAGCTTATATAAAATTGCTAGAAAGTGCGTATCTTTTAAGTAATCTATCAGTTGAACGAGCTGCTGCGTTGTTCTCGTCGACTAGTGCCGCCATGGTGGAAATGGGTCAACATTTTTTGAGTGTTCCGCCAACGGTCTGGAACGGGTTAGTTCTTGGCCTCATTTAAATTCCCAAGCCACTCCATTAAACTCCCACTATCTAAGTGTCCAATTAGTTCTCAATGCACAAAAACTCTCCCCTAAGCTGCTCAAATCCTCACTTTAAAGTCAGTAAAGTACTGCAGAAATGGGATGCGGATGCAGGTCATGTGTGTTAGGTTGTGAGCTGGCTTGGCGGCTCAGTTTTTCGTGCCTGAATTCTATCCACGTTTTTATAACCAACAATCGTACGCACTTGAAAGAAAAAAGAGACAGGTAATTGATTATGGGAAAGTGGACCTCGGTATCGTTAGCAAGTTTTTCCAGAAACTTAGGAAATGGAGTCATTGAGCTGGGTGACATAGAATGCGGATCATTGCGATTGCATACTAATGGGGTTTGAACTCATATTTCGAGTTCATATCTATTTAGTCTCTGTTATGGTCATTACATGTTGAGTGACATTGATGGTGGCCAAAGTACTGCAGTGATGAACGTCTTGGAGCTGATCCCAAGGGGTAGTCAGACCCGCGCGGTAGGTGTAAGCCTGTAAGGCCTGAAACACGAGTTTAGCGAGATTGAAAGGAAATCATGCAGTGCTTCTACACTGGATGTTAAGGCAATGCCAGATTTGTTCCATAATATCAACTGATGCTATTGAGAGGCTACACGATGTCAAATACAGTAACCTTGAACGTACATCTTTTGTATTCGCCCAGATTTGTAACACGTGTTCAGACCACATTGCGGGGCTCTTCCGAGGACATAGGGTGGCTTGTAAATTCTCCTGAGTATCCTGCTGCTGAGGACGGTACTGAAGACTTCTTGAGAGCGTTAGAGCAGATTGGGTGAGTGTCAGCTCTCATCTGTTCAAATATCTCTGTAGTAAATGCATGTACATGAAATCTACGCCGACATTTCACCCAACCTTTCAAAAAAATGTGTGATATGCTGTGACTTTAAGTTTTTGATTTTTGCTAATGTTTTTGGTAATTCCCGGCACTTCATTCTTGTTTCTTGTACTACGTACGCGTTATCGTCAGCCGAAGCTTGCAATTTCTTGCTGTCCAAGTTATCATAGTGCTCCTTAGTCACTTTGACAGACGTTTCAAAGAAATTATGAATATTCTAGTTGTTGAGTCATCATATTGTTGCTTGTGACAGGCGTGGCATTCATATTCTTCCCGATACCCTGACCTACCTTCTTGTTCCAGGTGTGATTTCTATCTTGAATGTATTTAGATGTTCTCTCATAGACTACAAGCTTGCAGTAGTAATTTTCACGAGGAGCTTATTATTCTGATTTCTACAGGTCTCTTCAGCAATCACGGCCCGTTGTATTTTTTTGACACGAAGAAGCATTTTGCCAAGCTGGGCCTGCCATGCTACGTTGCAAAAATCCACAGTGAGGTGAACTGATTTTTGTCGTACGTGTTCTTTCTTTGTCCATAAAGCCCCATTGACGTTAAACTCTCCTGTCATTTTAGAAAAGTCCCAGGTATAAAGGCTAATCTACATCTAGTCATGACTCTTGTATTAACCGAAAGTCATGAATGCAGTCAGGTGTAGAAAAGAATGCGAGAGAGATCAAGGATCATATCGAGGAGCTGTATAAATCTTCAGGCAAGAGAGTGGTCTTATTGGGGCATTCAAAAGGAGGTGTAGATGCTGCTGCTGCCTGTTCAATGTTTTGGCCCCAGTTAAAAGACAAAGTTGTGGGTGTTATACTTGTGCAAAGTCCTTACGGCGGTAGCCCAATTGCATCGGACATATTGCGTGAGGGCCAGATTGCGGATGCTGAGACCCGCCGTATCATGGAAATTTTGATCTGTAGGATATTCAAGGTAAATTCTCAACCCAATCCTAGGTTGGAAAGTTTTCGGTTTCGTAATATATTGTATTACAGATACGTGCCACAATTTTCGGAATGCTGTTACTTTTCTTCTATTTTGAAGGGGAGTATCACATCGTGTATTTCCTGCAGGGTGACATACTATCACTCGAAGATCTAACCTACGAGAAACGAAAGGAGTTTCTCGCTAAATATGCCTTACCAGCAGATGTTCCCGTGATCTGTTTCCACACAGAGGCAAGCCGTACACCTCGAGCTGTTTCTGTCATGTCCCACATAGCTCATGCACAGCTTCCATGGCTGCCCGGAATGGCTAGTAAGTGCACCGACGAGAATTCAGATAATAGTGCAGGAGGGAGAAAGCTCCACGTTGTTGTGCCTCTAGCGGCAGCTATGGCTATATGTGCTCTACACCTTGAATTAAGGTACAAAGAGAAAAGCGATGGACTAGTAACACGGAAAGATGCGGAAGTGCCCGGATCAATTGTTGTCAAACCTGAGAAGAAATTGGACCATGCTTGGATGGTGTATGCGCCTTCCAGACGAGAACCCAATGAACCCGATGCTGCTCAAATGTGTGAGGCTCTTATTGCTCTACTCTTGCATCATCCGAGGTGGAGAAAAGGGGATGTGCCTGTTACTCCGGACACTCAAGCTGCTCTTGAGGACGCAGATGAAGCCAGTCCAAGTTGTGCTACGGTGGTTCAAAATCATAATCCAAATGACTTTCTAACTACCGATGCTGCCAGAAGCTTTCTTGCAGACACGGAGAAAGATTCTCACCAAGGGCTTGAAGAAAGTGGTAGAGTAGTGCACAACAATTCAGGGCTGGAATGCCATGCATCGAAGTTACTTAGCACATCAGAAAGACGTGAAGAGGATACGTGTTTGAAATCACAGGATAGTGATATAGATGGACTGACAGCTGATATTGCTTGAGAGCCGTTCGTTGTGAAGTGGTACCACAAGGCAGCCTACAAGGAAGATGGAAGTGTAGAGTGTCTGCAATGGCAGCGACGAACATCTGACATAATGGAAATATTGCTTGTACGTTCTTTACGAGGGAACCCCATTGATAATGCCAGGGTATCTGCTATCTGACCAGACTAAGAATTTAAGGGGCACCAGCACCACTTCTCCCATGCAAGCAAACAACGACATGTTGTCACCAACTAACAACTCCGATGCTGACGACACAATTTTAAGTGATCATACTACGATCGATGGTATCCAATACTACAGCTGACTGTAGTGAGTTAGTTTAGTCAATGAAACTTCTAGTTAAGACAGGACTCTTCACAATTTTAAACTTTTACAGTTTCCATTTTCCTTTTTTTTAGAATGAACTGAAATGCGAGTTTTATTGCAAAGAGAAAAAAAAAAAGACAACACCTTAATTGCACTTTTACAGTTTCAATGTTAATGCTTCAGAGCCCAATGAACTAATTAACATGCAGTCTGATAGACTACGACAAGATACAGCATGATGATCATGCTATTCATGCAAAGGACAGCATCTGAAAACGCAATGTTATTATTCCGAAAGCAGAGAGTCCAGTACATTGTTCCTTCGATGTTTCTGGGCAAATAAAAATGTGTAGGATGATAGCCGAGTGAATTAATACTGATTTAATCCTCACAAATAAAGCAGGATAAGTTACAAGCAAGATTTTGTACTTTCACTATGTATCTCCTGCCTACAAAAAGACGGCCACCAATTCAATTGCCATTTGTTGTCTATGTCTATGTCTATGTCTATGTCTATGTCTATGTCTATGTCTATGTCTATGTCTATGTCTATGTCTATGTCTATGTCTATGTCTATGTCTATGTCTATGTCTATGTCTATGTCTATGTCTATGTCTATGTCTATGTCTATGTCTATGTCTATGTCTATGTCTATGTCTATGTCTATGTCTATGTCTATGTCTATGTCTATGTCTATGTCTATGTCTATGTCTATGTCTATGTCTATGTCTATGTCTATGTCTATGTCTATGTCTATGTCTATGTCTATGTCTATGTCTATGTCTTCTATGTCTATGTCTATGTCTATGTCTATGTCTATGTCTATGTCTATGTCTATGTCTATGTCTATGTCTATGTCTATGTCTATGTCTATGTCTATAACTCTGGCCTGGAAGCCAACGTGAATAAAGTGTCTGTTCGACCTAGTTATGAAACAATGTCCATCTAACCATGAAACAATGTCCATCGGACAAAGGATTACCATTTGTACAATACAGTATAGTCATATACACTTCATTTACAAATTCTAGTCGCACTTCATTAACAAATTTAGTCGGAGCCACAATCACAGTGGAAAATTTTGGAAAACTTTGGAATGCAAGAACTTGCTCAAAAATTGATGGATTTGGATTTTCAAATTGCATTGGAATTTTTGTTAGGTGTACTTCAATATCACAAAAAATTATATACATATAAACTGGAAAAATAAATAAGCATTTGTGTTTTCTTTATACACTATCTACCACCTAGTATTTCCAACCCCTAGTTGAAATCACTGCTTTAATAAAATTGGGCATAGTTGAAATGAAGCGTTTCAATGGCTCCAATGGGACTTCATCCCATATTTTATGAATGCTTTTTATCAATTTGTGCTTGTTTATTGTGAGAACAAAGCATTCTTGTGAGAACAAAGCAAGTGGATCACTTAGAAAACAGTAAGCTCAGTTTAAAGGTTGAATGTAGTAGTTGAAAGTACGGAGAGAATGTCACTGACAAACTTAATCATCTCTTTGGAATTTGTGCACTGCTTGCGCACTAAAATGTCATTGGAGAGAATTAAAAATACTGGATTTTGACAAGCTTTGAGGTTGATGGAATAGACATGAAAGTGTGTATATTTGTAGTGATTTATGTTTGCATACATAGCTTAGAAGAATTGTGAGAAAACATTGACGTTTCTGAAGAATATTGAGTATGTAGCATTGCTAAGAGTTCTAGAAGCACGAAATATGATAGTTGATATGGAGGAAGCTGCCTTGATATTGAGCAAAATAGAGACATTGTAGGAAGACCAAAATCAACAATTTCAAGGGTCTTAAAGGAATACAATGAATGTGGCTATGTAAAGTCAACAATAAGCATGGTTTGCCACCTAAGTTGAATGATCAAGGTAGGATAAGGCTCATGAGAGATCTTAGTAGTAACCGTCCTGCTTCTCTTGTAGAACTTTGTGAGAATATTGCACCTCATATAGGCATGGGGACTTTACGCGAAGAAATTCATGAGCTCGGTGTCAATAGTTGCATTGTAGTCAAGAAACCATTTTTGAATAATATATATAGGGCTAAGAGATTGACCTTTGCAAAGCAATACGTGCTCTAGACGATTTATGATTCGAAAAATGTAATTAGGATAAACGAGTCATCATCTGAAGTTCGAAAACAATCACGTCAAATTTGGGTGTGGTGGACAGTTTATGAACGGTACAATTGGGATTGCTTAGCATCAATATTCAAATCCGGAAAGTCTTCAATTATGGTATAGGGTGCTTCACTAGCTCTTTTAAGTCTACTTTGGTGTTATTCCCCCCTAACAAACGCACTGCTGCGGACTTTGTAAAGATAGTATATAAGAAAACATTAGAGAATTATTGTTGGCACCATGAGCAAGACTTATTGTAGGAACTTGACGAGGATGCGTACACTTACTCATGGACACTAAATTTTCAAGCTGAATTTGATCCTCTAAGTAGCGTCATTGCCATCCGATTCGAGAGCCCCTCGTCCGTAGTAGAGGAAGACTTTACACATTGTGACCTAAATTGTTGTGCAAAGGGTATCCTTATTGATGCCAACGATATGTAGGTAGACTTTGTTGTTCACAACCATACTTGGAGCTCTCCCACTTCGAGCATTCATTAAAAGTGGTTGTATTGAATTTTCCTAGCTAGCGGTATGGTCTGTACGTAGATTTTGTGTTGCTTATCTTGTCACAAAGTAGTGAAAGTTTTTCTGCATTATGGAAATAATGGAAACCTCTCTTAGTTCCAAAGTTCTATTCTTTGTTGTCTCTTCTGATATTTTTTAATACTCTAACGTGACAAACTATGTGATCGTACCTCAGTCCATCCTAATGTCATGAACTATCATCATTTTTAGAAAATATGTTCAAAGAAGAAGTATCTATGGGTTTACTACGTCAAGACTCATAGTGCTTGGTACATTAGGAGAGAAATGGGGTCCCAAAGGATCCCTGTAAGACAATCCGTGGTAGGTGAACCGGCTGCCCAAACACCCTCTCCACAAATGCCCATTGGTGCATGTCGTTGCCTGCTAACAGCGTCAGAAGCCACAGTGTTGGCAGTATTGGTGACGCTGGCAGCGTCGATTAGCTGGACCTATGGAATTGTACTGATGTTAGTCTGATGGCACCATTGGTGCCACCATCAAAAGTACACGGCTTGGGCTCAAATTTTTTAGCATGTGCAAAAACCAAAGGCCCCTTTGAGACTACAGATTTCTTCTAATGTCCAAACCCTGCTCAGCCACTCAATGCAAACCATCAACATTGGATTGTCGTACCTTCAACTGAACAAATATTCAACTTTGTTCTTGCTTAGATGATGCTCATCCATGAGTGTGATGTTGGCACTTGTAGATATAGACTAGATTATGGAATACCATGGTCTTGGGATGGTTTCAAAAATAGGCAACTACCATAACCAGCTCAGTGGTAGACCAACTACCACATGCATAAGGCGTCACCTTTGTCTCCTAGGGGACAGCTTACCTTGTCGGCAAGGTCGCGTTGAATCCTTCATTTGCGGGGGCGTACACTATACTACGCACTAGAACTGTGATCTACAAATTCTTGTGCAAGTGTCTTGAGGAATCTATTGTGTGTTGCAGGACTCAAACATTGCAAACATTGTAGCACAACCACCACAAAAAAATAATTTCCAAAACGTTCACTTCTAATAAAACGGCAGTCTATAGAATATGTGTACACTCCGTGATCCTAGTCCAAAATAAATCATTGCCATGTATACCACATCATTTGGCTGACAAAATACCCTTCAAATTTTCTATAAAAATTTAGAGGTCTCCATATGGCAACGATTAGCCATCACAAAAATATCTCAAAAGCGACAAACTTCTTTTCATCCCTTAACAAATTTACAGGTCTAGCAAGTCTCATCTACAATATATATTGGCCGTCTATTTACGTATTTAGGCACGTTTAGAGGTTAGTACCTAAAGGACGGATGTCCATAGAAGGGCCTTCTTGTAGCCATGTTTTAGAGATATGTTGACTTTTGTTGAGGAACATACAAATTTTGTAGGGCCAAAATGCTACTAAAAACAATAGCCATTGTCTTGAATATAAGTGCAACAACTTGAAATATTTCTCAAAAGGGCAACGTAGACCATTTATTTTAAGGGGTTACCATTTTTATTATATTATTTTCTAGTTCCATCTTTTCATTGAATGATTCTATTCACTTAGTTGTGATTTTGACTTTATGATTCTATCCTCCATATCACTACCCTATTAAATTTGAAAAGGTTATCTTTAACAGTGCAAGGACTACATTAGCATGACTTGCAATTCTATTTTCAAATCTTCTACAAATGAGTATTTGCTTTACCAATGCATTGTCATGACACTTAGTTCTACAGGTCAAAAATTGTTATTCCAGTGATCAAAGTTAATTACATCTTATTTTGTACAATGAGATTGCACTCCAAATCAACTAACACAATCAGAGGTCCACTCATGTATTTCAGCACATGTATGGGCACTGTTGTTCAGGGGTTAAGACCATAGAGTTGAAAGTGGGAAAAAAAAAAATTCCTTATTTTTCTTCTTCACATTAAAAATAACAATTTCAATGTGTTTTATGGTGCAGCATGTAGTAAAACATAATCAGAGAATTTTAGGGGCTAAGAAGAACTTATGGTATCTAAGCCGAGTACCAGATAACTCTACAAAACTGCTTCCATATACTACGTCTGAACGTAGAACCATGTCATCAATCCAAATAGGTCTCTGAAAACATAACTTTACTGTAATAATTGAAGGATCTCTATTTCAGACCACCGGCAGCAGGAACATGTACCTGATCAGACTGCAATTCAAGCAGACTGAAAAAACAGCAGCAAACCTTATCAAAGTCAATGCTGTTATCTTTCCAGCAAGATGCTACAACAAACTCCATGTGGAGAGTGGAAAAATGTGCTTCATGTCAGTTTTCGTCTCAACCGATGTCAATGGCTGCAGAAGACGACATGGCTAAATATGCACTTGCTGGCTCCTCAGGTGGCGTTCACACTCTTCAATAAATTGTAATGTACACTTAGAAGGGCTTCACTTCACTACATAACTACATAGGTGGAGGAAATATGACTAGTACTACGATCTCCCTCCCAGTATTTCTTTTCCTCTGAGATAGTCTTTTGCTGCTGCTGAGTCATTCCGGCATCGGGTAAGCGCTATGATTGCGTCTTTTTGACTGTGACCCAGAGCCACTAGCTTCGACACCTTTTCTTCGGTGACTTGTACAGTCGATGCACCTGCATTGACACCGTTCTGCATTCCAACCATGGCGAGAATAACGATTTTGCAAATTCACCTGCGCAATTAATGCACAAATTACAACCCCAGAAAATAAATTCACAAACGGCGCCTGGATCCTGAATCTTTCCAACCGAGCATCGCTCAGGTTCTATTATCCTATCGGGGATATTATCCATTAGTATCCGTTCATTGACAGCAGTAACAGACTAGGAAGCAGTAAGAGAAGACCAGGTGCAGGTGATAGCTTGTAGGAGCTCTCCAGGATTATTTGTGCAGAACTGAGTCTGCAGATTTTTAAGTAAAGGTCATTGCCCATATCATTTTAATATGTGCCATTGCACATGTCAAATGCCAGGATTTAGAAACATGCCGAAGCGACGATATAAATCACTACAGGAGCGCAGTAAGCCCTTGAGCGAGTAAGAAGGAAAATCGTAGACAATAATAAAATGCCACTCACCTCATGATGATCATCATCTCTAGACTCAGTTTCTGTTGTCCTGCTGAAGTTCATCCTAGAAGCCATCTCTGGAGAAATCCCAGAGAAAAAAGGTGCCATTCTCCATGTCATTTGACGAAAAGCGCCCGGCAAAAACTGCACCCAACAATCATATGAACTTATTCTCATACAAAGAATGCTCATTCGCTACACCGCAATTAGCAGTTATGGACTCCTAAAACTAGCACATCCTCTTCAATGAAACCAGCCTACAATCGTTTCAACACACAGAAAATGAGAAAACGAAACCTGGGAATATTACTCCGCCTCTTAGAGATAGAATAAATTAGGCGTACCCCTATTTCCTGAATGCCGGCTACATCGTATCTGTAAAGAAGGCCAGAAATCACTCCACAAAGTCCTGGTATAAAGGATTGCATCCACGACCATAGTAAAAGCTACAAGAAGAAAAATAGTCGTTAGTAGAAGGCATGTAAAAAATAACACTGAAGTCCGTCTCAAAAGTTTCCAAAAGGCAATACATAACTAACCACGCCCGTGCACGATCAACAAAATAGTCAATTAAACTGTATAATTTCGACCGGAAACCCCCATGATTTCATAATTGTATAATTTCACATGAGAAATAAATCTTGGCAACTTCAAACTGCCTCTGAAATTTTACAGCCTCTTAACATCTTACAAAAACTCTCTCGAGCAATTGCACAAGATCTTAAATGACAGAATTTGGAATCCCATGCTTAACGCAGCGTTCCAATCTTCTACTTCAGCTTGTTAAATATAAAGCTTACGCCAGAGAAGGGACTGTTTGTACAAACCTGAAGACCCACAAAGTAAACAAATGACTTCTCAGATACTTCGGCCCCAAGCAGCTTGACGCGTGTTGAAGCAGGGATATCAAAGAAAAAGAGTACGAAACACGAGAATATCAATCCAAATGGACCAGAATGTAATCTGATATTTGAGATTGATGATAAATCTGCTAGCACCCACAAATCAATCTGTCAAATAGCATTCTCTTGTCTATCTACTGTACGTCCAAACAAAGCTCATTCCAAACAAAAGAAAAAAGAAAAAAAAAAAAACGACTGCACTAAGTTGCCACTAGAAACACAGAAAAAATAGGTGTCTCAAAAGCCATTCCCTGATGACTTACCCCCACTAAACCAACAAATCAACGAGGTTGGGTACAATCTCCAAATGCCGCCCGTCCCAAAAACGCGAGGGCCATCCCCATAACAACTACAATGGCCAAAAGGGCCATCTAGAAACGTGCCTGGCTCCCAAGAACAATTGACGCGGCTTTTAAAAACTATGAAACTTATGCTCGGTAAATTCTGCTTTAATAAGCCTAGATACATGAACAGACTGAGAAAAAGAAATGGCTCACCAGACTCGGTACCTTTCAAGATGAATAAAAAAACAATCTCCAAAAATGTCGTGATTGCTGTAGTAAATATGACGAAAAACTGCCAGAGGACGATTCATAAACGTCATTTCACCGTCTAAACATTTGACCGACAAGCAGCTAATAGAGGACAAATGTGCATTTACACAATTAATCACAGCCATCCCAGAAATCGTAAGTCTGTTTTATCATGATGTAATCCTGTACCCATTTCTAGTTAGCAATACTACCTCAGAAAGAGAGAGGGGAAAAGAGTGAGAAATAGAGAGTGAGAGCACGAAACAAACCATGTATTTAGTCGACCCAACTTGTCTCTCAAAGACTCTGAAGAAATACAGAAGGTAGAGCCCAAACAACAGCTCTGGTAAAGACGGGAACACCAAGGGTGCCATCACTAGCCGCCATAATTCCAATCTCTGTACAACTTTCTGCCATTACAACGAAATGAGATACCTACAAAGAGACAGTGGCATAAACTTTATAGAAATAAATAAAAAAGTTCCCTCCACCACCAAACCTAACTCTATCCTGCACCGATTGCTACAGGAATATATTTCACATACGAAAAAGAAGAGAAATAAAGAAAAAACAGAGGGTTTGTTGCAACCTAAAAGTTATGCGGTTAATAAATATAATTAAGCCACAACCTAAGTAACCGCCACTGTTTTACTTAGCGAAACGTACCTGATATGAGAGACTACACTGATTACCATCTCGCCGGGCAGCTAATACCAATGAAACAAACCCACAAGTCACCACTATGCCCTTGGTCACAATTGCGTTTTCTGCACAACTCCAAATCTCAGTCCGAGTTAATGGCCTCGCAACCGACGGCTTAGAACCGCTAACAACAACAACAATCGATAGCAGCAGTACATGAGGTCACTAACTAGACGCACTACCAATTCAGCACGCCTACGGCGCCAACAGCGCATTCCATTCCATCAAAGAAGCATCGCATCGCATCGAATCGCATCCCGTCCCATCCCATCCCATCCCATCCCATCCCTTGCGAAACCCCAGAACCCTGAAGGTGAAGGCCTTACTGAATCCGGAGACCCCTGCGTTCATAATGTGCGCCTTGTGCCGGATCACCGGACTTGCACCATGGATCCCCTCTCTCTTGCTGTGTCGCCCTGTGGAGGGGGTATGCGTGTATGAGTGTGGTCTGAGTGCCGGGGTGTTTGCTTGACGGGCCAAGGCAACGGCAGACGCCGTGAATGTCCGAGGAGAGGCTGTGAGGAATGAGGAGTGGCAGCGATGGCGAGGGGGAGTGGGTAAGGAAGTGCGCCAAGGAGAGTGGCAGGTAGGTAGGTGTGGGGAGAAGCGATTCCGGATTCCGGACTACGGAGGGAGGGAGGGAGGCGCAAAAGAAAGAAAGAGGGAGAGGGAGGGGGAGAGGGAGAGAGAGAGAAAGAATTGAATCGATGAGATTGTGACCCGGGAGTGGGAGGGGGAGGGGGAGGGGGAGGGGGAGGGGAAGGGTCGCCAGAGGACAAGTACCTTACGTCGGACTCACTCACTCACTCTCACTCTCACTCTCACTCTCACTTACTTCTGTCTGTCAGGGAGACTGACGCACGCTCGAAGCAGGCAACACAGCTAATGTCCATGGCCTCCCCCCGCTTACCCCACCCCCTCCCACCCCCACCCCCACCCCCAACCCCAACCCGACTGCACTGCACTGCACTGCACTGCACTCTCCCTCTTTCCCCCGGGCCCCGACCCTCCCGCGGTGGATGAATGAGCCCATGGATATCTCCTCCACTGGGGCTGCTCTCCATCTGTCCGTCCACTGCGCCTTTGCAGTCTGGGCCCTGGGCCCTGGGGTCCAGCCTCATCCCCGGCCACATCCATCCAGCCAGGTAGCGTCCCCCACTGCATGCGACGTGGCACCCCCCCACGGCCCCTGCTGCGTCCGCTGGGATGACAAGTTGTTTACCAGGCTGCAGCCTCATCCCCGTGCCTCAGTGTGCCTGTGCCTGTGCCTGTGCCTGTGCCTGGGACGGATGAACCTCTCCCATGTCATCCATCCCCTGCGTCCTCGCAGGCTGATCCCTGAGTCCTCCCGCGTCGGGGGGCCGGGACGAGGCTTCCCAGCGATGGCCCCGGGGCGTTCCTAAGGCGGTGCTCCCTGCCTCCCCCCTCCCCTCCCCTCCCCTCCCCTTCCCTCCAAGGCAAGGCAAGTGGGATGCCCTTCTCCTCAAGTGGGAGGCGCAGTTTGCCACGGCCCTCCAGTCTCGCCTCCACGAATGATCGTTATCTCCATCACCCCCCGCTGCCACCTGCACCTCCGGCCCTTCCGTCCCCTCCCCTCCCCTCCTGCGGCAAAAAGCTTCTTCCTAAAAAAGTTACACTTGATTCTTCTCTCACTTTCTGTGCCCTTCCATTCTTTTCTATCCATCCCCATGACACTCACAACTTCACCACTCGCCCCCACAGTCCTCCCTTAATGCAGCCTTGCTGCTGCTGCTATCACTGTCACATTCCTTTTACTATTACACGGTACGCCCATGTCAAAAAGAAACATACTCGGCACACACCAAGCTGCGAAACTTCCCAGGAATAAAGTGTCAACAAATATCCATCCCACCTTATTGTTTCTTGCACTGCACCCATTCCATTTCTTCACCTTTCCTTTACTTCATTACTTTTATATTTGCAAACAATTCACTGTCACTAAACATGTCTACTGCCATCATACATAACCCTCACCTTCACCTATTGTCTAATTCATGTTATGCCAGGTTCAACATCAACATCCCACATTTTTAAAAGAATACACATTAGCCTCACATTAAGAAATCTTCCGCATCACAAATATGCCTTTCAAAGTGGAGTCGTATGTCAAGAATGGGCCGTAGGTTTCTACGTACTCTTTGGCAACATCATGAGAGGAGCAAGGATCACGGAAATTTGTGAGATACTAGCATGTTGGGACTTCTGTAATGAGAAAACATGTCTCTCACTTGTTAATCCTTAAACGTTAGAGCAAGCCCCACGCGCTTGGTTTAAAAGAATAATTGGAGACAAAAGTTTCATTTCTCAACCAAATCAAGCGAGACTTGTTGCGTTGGAGAGTTATTGGAAAAACAATCTAGATTCCAAATTTTTGTCTCATTTAAGAGATTGTGGAATCGTTGGTAAGCAATCAAAGTTATCTAATTGAACAAGTTTTGAGGTTGGGGCAGCTGAAGTACAACAGTGCCACAACGCTAGAGTGCTAGAGTGCAAGAGTGCTAGCTAGTAGTGCACTGCAGAGCTGTTTCTGAAGAAGAAAAAATAAAAAATAGAAAATAAAAAATAAAATTTAAAAAAAAATTAAGATTCTTTCCACGCTACCCACCTAGGACCCAAATTGTCATGTAAGGGTTAACCATCGCCTTCAGTACTCGCCATTGGGTTCTTTCACTATAAAAAGCCTTCTTGATTGAAGTACATATGTCGTACCTTCATCAATGGCCTTAAAACGTGACAATTGATGAAGGTACGGCATATGTACTTCAATCAAGAGGTCTAAGAAATTTCTGTTGGCTTTTTCAATGTGACTCTAGTAAATTTTAAAACATTTTATTTGGACATTGTATGGATTCTATAATTATTATTGAAAAAATTAAATCGACATTAATAAACTATCTAGGATTTGCACATGAATATGAAGGCTCTTTAACCCCTAAAGGACAATAGTCCTAGAATGGGCGTTTTTAAAATTTGGGCAGGTTCCTAGAATTCCAATTTAATTTCTAAATCTTTGAAATAAACAATGTAGGTAGGCATTTTAAAGAGGTTTGTGCAGAATTTTTTTTTTTGTTTTTGAACATACCGAAAAAAAGTTACAGGGTTTTGAGTGTCAAAAGCTGCATTCAGCCAAACTTCGGGCAAGCTCACAGCCACTACGAATGAAGCAAATTCTGCCCAAAACTGCCCAAAACTGCCCAAAATTGCCAAAATCTGCCAAAATCTGCCCAAAGATGAAACTTTGAAATTCCACCAAAAATTGAGATTTTGATATTTTTCAAAAATAAAAAATTTCATGTATAGAGAAGGTAGTAAAGCATGTTCCCACGGTTCGGATTTGAAATCCGATTTTGTTTCATACGCTATTTTTATTGTCAAAAAACGGCCTTTGTTTGTGAATTTCAGTATACCCCCTAGCGGAAAATTATTTTTTTGGCAACCTTCGACAACTTTTTTGAATTTAATTTTTTTAGTACAATTAGCAAACTGAGTATTCTTTGACGTGCATCAAAACCCCCAAAATCCATAATGCAAAAAAAAGGTTTTTTGAGCCTTCAAAACTCTGTTGTTCCCTTTTTCCGCAGGGAAAAAAAACTTGTTTTTCAACTTTGAACGTTACGGTCATGCAATTGGTGAGGAATGAGTGTGTAAGATTTGGTGTACATGTAGACATAGAAGTTAGCTACAAGATATTATGGTTAGATGTACTAATTAAGACCTCAACTTTGCAAAATCCACCTTGCTTTGAAGAGGGGCTGTTTTGAGGCAGTTTTGATGAAAAATACCCTCAGAACTTTAGGGGTTAAGTTGATAAGTACATTTTTTTAAAATAGAATTTTTGATTGTAGTATATAACTCCATTTAATACTTTTCAAGTTTCATGTGTTAATTCCTTAGCAGATTGACAATTAGTAAATCTTAATACTTATTGAGAGTCCTATCTAATTTTAGACAATTCAAAGTATTTAGAAAAAGTGCATGCAACATTTTATACAAACTTACATTGGCACTCAATGATGGAGGTATTCATTGTTTTTTAATAGTAAACTTTGTGGAATTAAATAAAAAAAACAATCAAAAGCTATACCAAATTTAAAATTAAGAAATAATTCAAATGATAAATAAGCAAAAGGTGTATGGATTTAAGTTGGACTTTAAATCATTCAACACAATAAATTCTTTCCACATTCTTCAAAGTTCCATCTTTGGTAAGTCAAGGTTATATGGATTTTAGTAGAATAAAATAATTATGATACATAAATTCTACAAAATGTAAGTGCCTGATGTTTACATTATATTTAACCTCTAATTGGCTATAGTTTTAGAATGGGCTTTTTGAGATTTTGTGCATATTCTTACCATGTCAATTTTGGATGTGATTTTTTGAATTTTTTTGTAGACGTACAAAATTGCAAAAGCTTCTTGGAGATATAATTTTTTTTTACACCCGACATCAAAAAAATGTTTATGGTGCCTAAAGCAAATTTCATACTTTTTCAAACACCTCAAAACTTTTTGCTACACCCTTTAACCACCTTTGGGATTTTTTATACAAGTAATTCACATGATGGCCTTTAAGATTTTTAGAAAACATCTTCTATGGTGAAAAAAAATCATTTTAGAAGGAGTTAAAGCTTTCTCATTTTTTTTGGTTAAGATACAAAAAAAATCTCCTTTTATCACACAAAAGATAAAGATTTTGTTCTTTTGTTCTTTCTTTTGTTCTACTTCAATTATAGATATAAATTTTTTTTTTGACCGCATGAATTTATATTCTAATAAAATATGGATTATCATAAAAATAGAATGAGCAGTAGCAACAACATAGATCCATGTTCTATTCATAAAAAATTTCACAATACAAAACTTTTTTGCTATCTCTAAAATTTGGTGGACAAGTAACCAACATCTTTTTTTTCATACTAATACAAAACCTTCAATTTATGTAGTCCATAACATTTATACAGAGCGAAATCAAAGTCTATTGATCATATTTGGAAAGATTAGAAAAAAACAAAGTTTAGTACCGTACCTTACTAGTTGATTCGGCAGAAATTAATTCTAAAAATTAATGCCTAAATTTTTTGGAAATTATGGACATCTTTTGCCTAATAGTATGAAATTTAAAATTCATCATTGCCTAAAATTGAGAAAAATCTACCCTACTGTAGATTATATCTCACTTTGAAGCTACGAATGATTGGAATGGGGGAGAAGGTGCTCCTTTTGTAATCAAGCCCACTTACACTACTCCACAAAGAATATGGGTTAAGAAGTAGCAAGACTCTAGGTGGGGTTTTCGAAATGTGTTGTATACAGATTTTTGGAGTGTGATTGAGCATAGAAGATGAAGTTATATGAAAATGTGATGAACTAAGAAAAGTTGAGTAACCAAGCCTTCTTCCATCTCCAACAAGATTTATGTCAAAAAAAGTTTTCATGCAAAAGATATGGACAAAACAGCACGTAAAGGTCCATGTATCAAAATGTGTTCCAAACAGTTTTTTTAAAGCTCAATTGTGCATAGAAAATAAACTTTTTCAAAAATATTTTGGTCTAAGAAAAGCTTTAAAATCATGCTATGTTTCACCTCCAACAAATTTTGTGTCATTTGGAGACTTTTTGCAAAAGTTATGCTTGTTATCAAAATGAAGAGTAACTAGTTGTTTCAACTCAAAGTTCACATATCCCACATGCATTGTTGAATATAACTCCATTCCTCGTGTATAAGTAACTGAGCATTCTATGCCTTAGATGTTGGATGAGTGCCTAATTCATATTTAATTAAGATTCATAAGTGCCTAACCTTTTGGATATCATTTTTTGAGGTGCCTAACCATATTTTGCACTTTAATTAATTATTAGGCAAACAAGTGCCGAATCTGCTAGTAAGGTACGGTAATTCAAATTCTATAACCTTCTATTCTGCATGGTCAAATTTATTGATATTTTGTATTCATAATCTTCTAAAAGTCTTAATCTATTATGTTTTAAAGATAGATCATTTCCAGGAGGTATTAAATGGTAGTTTTGAGGAAAGAAAATTCTTAGTCCATAATGTAATAAATCA
This sequence comes from Ceratodon purpureus, assembly GCA_014871385.1. Taxonomy (NCBI): domain Eukaryota; kingdom Viridiplantae; phylum Streptophyta; class Bryopsida; order Pseudoditrichales; family Ditrichaceae; genus Ceratodon; species Ceratodon purpureus. The sequence goes on along the minus strand of CM026421.1, from coordinate 9,641,572 downwards.
AATAATTTTTTTTTTGAGATTCAGGAATATTTGTTTGGATTCTTCCAAAATGTTCTTCTAATCAACATGCAATAAAAATGTAAATAGATTTTCTAAGGTCCAAGTACTTCAACATTATAAAGGAGAGTTAAGAATCATGAAATGCATCTCCACGAATTATAATATGATTGTTTACCCCCCCACAGTTAATCTATTCCTGATTCAACAACCACCATCCAATTTGGGAGCTTGCTGGTTTGGAAAGGTGAGTTGTTACAAATTCCTCTCCCAGCCCCTCTCCCTCTCCCTCTCCCCCTCCCCCTTTCTTTATGCGCTTGCTGCCTTTCTTGGATGTGGTAGCCATTTCTCAGGCTCCCTCCCTGAAAGCAAACCCTTATTATTCATTACCCGTTACCACCATGGTAGGCATCTATCCTACCATCAAAAACAGTGATAGAGCAGAAATTTGAATGAAACATTGCTAGCGCTGAAACCATGCAATTCGACAAGTTATCATGATTCACTACAAGATCAAGCAAAGCCGCATCGACCTTTCATTCATGCTCTTTCATGGCAAGCCAAGTTGGCCCATTTGTGAATATATTAGTTGTATTAGAACGATTATCTGAGTAGCAGGGTACCATCTAAGAAACTAAAACTGATTTAAGTTCCATGGAGATAGTGGAAATAGTGGCATATCTTTAGCATTTGTTAAACAAAAAAACTCTAAATTAGAACCTTAAAAGCTCACTTAAACCATTTTGATATGAGATCCAATTTCATTTTTCACCTCAAATCCATTAGAGATATGGTGCCATTTCAAATACAACCATAATATCTTAATGGTGACAAGGTAGGTTTTGATGTTTAGAAATTAATAAGGAACAAACAATGCAATTTTTTTCTCACTTCTCTTATTGATTTTGTTGTTTTTATTTGATTAAAAAAGATGATTAGTTTTCTTATTTTTTCAAAAACTTCAATTTCATATTGAATTCAGAAAATGAGATTCATTCAAATAAAAGTAACATTTTTTAATCATATAGGCTTGCATGATAAATTTGTAAATTACTTGCAAAATTTTGCAAGTTATAATATAAACAACTTCTTATGGCATAATTATCATACAAGATGTAAATAAGTGAAATCCACCCGCCTACTTTATACATGGCTTATTGATAATTATTCCAAACTTAAAGCTTACTTCACTTAGAACTTAATGCAAGATTCATAATCATCTAATCTAGGTTAACATGCATGCAAGTGTCACAAATGAATGGATTAACAAAGTTGCTCATTTGCACATTCTCTATATTACAAACAATTAAATCTCTATAGACCTCGACAAGGGTATAAAACTATAGGAGTTTCTATGCCGTATGGATCTGGTTACTTGTCTACTTTGAAAGTAACTCTAGCTTGTTCAATGTGTGTGAGAGACTTTTAGACCATGTGAGATACATGGTGGTGTGGAGCTAAAGCAAATGGCAACATGGTGGTAAAACTATCACTCAAGTCTTCTAATTAGTGATTGCAATTAGAAGGCTTTCAACTCTTTCTTTGATTTGTATGTATGGTGTAGGGTTTTTCATGTAACTGTGATAACAAGACTTGATACCTTCTCTACAAACCTTATTCTAATAGTGGTTTTGATTTTATTATGGGAACAAGTGATGATTTTTTTTTACTTCACTACACCAATAATCAAGATATTAGAGGATTTTAGAAATTCAAGCTTTTTTGTATTTGATATTGTGTAGCAAACAAAATATTCCCATATTTTTGGATTGTTTTGTCATACACTATTGTGCAATGAGTAGTCTATAGATTGAGAATTCTTAGTTGAAAAGCACTTTATAACTACATTGGTTATTTGGTACGACAAGAGAGACTTCTATTGGTTTGATATAGTTTAGATTGAGAATGGGATGTATATATAATGCAAAGAGACGTTCCCTTCCATCTACCCTTATGGGTAAGGAAGTTTATATATTTGAGTTTGTACGCACAAATTACATAACTTTAAGTGAGGTGACAATGCTAATGAGCACCTGGCAATTGCAATCTTTGAGGATTTGCCAAACGTCAAAGGCTCTAGTCTCATTTTAGGGTGCAGGAGCTGCAGCGATCAACATTCACGTAGAAGTCCACTAGAAGTCCAGTAGAATAGCCCAGGCTGACACAGAGTTTACCACATGGCAAGTAGTAGTTTTATGCTCCGATCCGATCTAAGCCGACAGGCCGACACTGATTCAAACAAGTTCAGGTAATGTCACGCAATTACATAATACATACCATGGCATGCTCGATCAACTGAGTCTAGTCTGTCTACAGATTATATTGAAAACACTCTCACATGTATGTTAAATCAATATGCTGATCTATAGCTGGAATTCGACTGTGTCCCCACAGTCTATATAGGTATTATATGAGATTATTACACAACCATATAATATGTGGTTCATCTGCAAAAGCTGGCTGACTTCAACCTCATAGGATACATGTCCGAGTTCGCGTAAGCAAAGCTCAACATCTCTCCGTATCTCAAAGCCCAGGCTCCTTCATTCACAACTTACAAGGCAGTCGTCGTGGTCAATTCTCTTAAATTTGTTGAAATTCACCAGTCGCGCGAGCCGAAGCAAACGAACCGCAGAAGATGTGGATGTTCCAAGGATCACATGATATGCAATTGTTCGAGATCTGTACAGAGTACTGGGGAATGCCATTAGCAGGGCTATCACGACCTTGGAAAATGCTTATGTCCCTGTTTGAGCAAGAAGTTCCTGCATCAAGTAGAGAGCTGGATCAGTCCACGTGCATGAGAAATGGCTGATCAAATAGGGCTCATCGCCGGTATTGTGGACAGAGTTAGGGCAATCTTGAAGATCTTATTAACTGTAGACCAAACGACCTGGAAAAATGCCTTCTATTCTGAGTGTTCTGTCCGTGTGTGAAGATCTCTGGTTTACCACTTCAGAATTATTGAAGTTCAATATTGATTGTGAATTGTTCAACCTCCGGGGAAGCCCTGCAAAACAACCGAAGATTTCGTCAACCATTGGAACAAGTAATATGTAAGGAAGAGGTTGTACACGCTCTCAAGACATACTTCCGCAGATAAGTCTACTATTGTGCAAAGACAAAACAAGACCACAACAAAATGTGTATCAGATTCAGGCACCCACCTGGGCACAAGCCCTCGGCGAATTTGAAGAACGGCGAAAGCAGAATCAAAAGCAGAGTGCAAACGGCCATGGATGTGTTTCCATTAGCACCTGGAAGTTGAGGCATTGAGTTCCGGAGCAATCTGTGTCTTCTACTTCAAATGTGGAAATGGGAATACCTCAACGTGGCAGAACAGCAGAATCACACACCAACTTCTCTGAAATGACACTTCTCAAACGAATAGACTTCACTTCATTAACTCGTAGAACTACCTTGAAAGACCATGGTTTGGGGTTCACAGAAAGAACCTTGTACGATTGGGATATCGGTGCGAAGTGGTACTGGAGGCCAATGGCATCGGAGTGTCGACAGACTGGATATGCCAGTGCACCAAGAAGGTGGCATCTACAGTAGTTTCTAGTTTCCTGTTCTGTCATTGTTACTTGGTTGTTGTTTATGTTCAATAGTTCCTCTAAAATACTTCATTTTACCAATTTTCACCTAACTTGCAACTTGAAAGGTACCGTACCACAAGTAGTGATTCCAGTTTGTGTAAACACAATCCGAACAGCATCTTTTCTGGCATGCTGTGATATTCACTCGTCTAGCTCGTCACAATCCATTTCTCAAGGTGTAAGCTTGTAACTAGTGCACAAGATTGTGTCCTAGCATTGCCATTGGCCTGAAAAACAAGTCAGCGGCCTTCATTTCGTAAAAGAACACCTCCCTTGTGAGATCTGGGAGTTAGTATAAATACATGTTGCACATTTGTCACTACGAATCTACTCTTTAGCACAATGTACATCTCTATGAAAAATCAAAGTTGCGCAGTTGGCTTCATATCGGCACAAGCTCCCTTGATGTGAAGTCACCTGGGATTTGAGTGTAATCCTACAACCTTCAATAGTTGTTGGGTCTATGCTAGGGCCTAGAAATCTCCCCGAATCTATGAGGTCACAAGAATAGTGACCAACGTCTCATCAATCAATTTTAAACTAAAGAGTATCGTCTTTCTATTTACACTACTAATACTTGAAATTGGTATGCCTTTGAAGAAGTTTTCACCCTCGTTAATCTTTTGCATGCGTTGTACAACAGAGCCCAAGGAGCGCCAGTCGGAAAGAAATGCCAGTTCTCAAGATTGAAATGGTGACAACCTAATTTCATTGTGGATTGATGATGATGTTTCCTTCTGCACCCTCAGATTAGGAGCCGTCCCATATTCTCAAAGGACATGAGGAACAATCTATCCTGCAGGGTTGATGCAATGAAAATTGCAAAGAAGAGAACATGACTCATCTTCTGAAGCCTCTCAAGTCATCGGCCCCAATCTGAAACAAAGAACAAAGCTGAAAAAGTGAGCAGATAAGTTCATCTATATTGTTACCCGATTTCAACGAAAAAGCAACCCACTTTTCTAAAAAAATATAAGTTTCGTTTTTCCGAAGTCAATAGTGTACCTTTCAGCGAGTGTTGCAGAATTTTCATCAAAAAGCTCTTCCATGGGGACACCAGTATTGTTACTATTTTTGGACCGAGTATGTCGTAGGAATTTCATTACCATCATTTGCTTTCTGACTGCTGGAGCAAACGACCGAGAAGCTCTTCCAGGAGGAACTACGTCCACAACCAGACACGTTGTGTCATCTCGCAAACCTTGAACCTTTATTGCTTCCTGTACATGCAACCCAGCATTTCATTACCTTGAAAAGCGGACATAGGACCAGAATGCCAAGCAGATGAGTAAGCGAAGAAAAGTGGCGAAAGTTAGCTCGTTGAACACACCTTGACGATGTTCTTTGCAGCAACCTCCGGATGCTTCTCCCCACGACATACCTTGGCAGCTCTATCTGAGGTTAGCTGATCCCACACTCCATCTGAGGCAATGATAAGCCTACCTCCACCAGGTGAAAGCTGAGGCCAAACTTTTATGGTCAGAGCAGCAGGCCAGAATCGTTTCTATATACATGGTGCAAACGTGACAATATAACTGATAACAGGTTACGAAGAAGCTGCCGCACCTTGATTTGCTTCACATGGGGCACAGGCACTATATATTGACCAGCATCTATATCTCCAATTGTCCTTGATAGGCAGAGACCACCTGGCCAAGCCCTCAATGGTCCTATCTGCACCAAAGAAGCGCAAACAATTATTAAAACGACTCGAAAACCAGTAGATGAAGAACAGTAAGAAAGAATTAAAGACGACTTTGTTATAGATCTTCTTAACCCGTTTAGCAATGACACCACTAATATATGGCCAACATAAGTTACCCAATTTCCACAAAGAATTTGTGATAATATAAGCAGTTTCTATGAATATTTCTCAGATATCTGGAATTCATGAATACCTCGCAGCCATAAGGATGAAGCCTGGCGACTTGGCCTCCCATTGCTACAACGCGTTCTCGCCTGTGCAGCAGACGAACGACACAATTGAGTACATCATTGTAGATGTTGGAAAAACGAATCACGGAGTCTAACTAAAGAATAGTAAATCCAGTCTAGGTGAGGCAAGACACGCACTCTTCATCATTAGTGTCGAATCTGTGATCAATCGTCAAGGCTGTCACAGTGCCTTGTGCATCAAGAACACACCGAGAGTCGCCCACACAAGCACAAGTTACAGTCCATCCATCCACTATCACTAGAGTGACCGTTGTCCCTGAGAATATACCTGAAACCCCCATGTACATGAAATAGTAGTCAATAACTTATTAAAACTCCGGCACTCCACGCGCATTATGTGAAGGGCGGATTGTAAAAATACGTAATAACACCGAAGGTACCTCGCAGAATCCCATATGGAGTACCTTTTGATCGCCAGTCCTTATCGGTCTTCACAAACCCTGCCACCATAGCTCGAGGCAGGGCAGCCAACCACTCCTCTCGGGTGAGCCCGGTTGGGACCGAGCTGACCACGTTGTTCAAAAGGTTGTCTTTGGTGAATACAGCTGCAGCTGATCCATTATGACCATCCAAAACCTGCCCTCCATAAAAAAATAAAATACCAAAGTTACAAATAAAATTAGAAATCACACTCTCTCGTTTAGTATGAAATACTTTCTTCTCTGACAACATCTTGTTTTTTTAAATCCACTTCGCCTTCCTGAGAAAGGTGAAAAAGTGTTAAAAGTTACATGTCTCAATTTGTCATTTTGCTTGTACAGACACGCGAGACCTGTATCATTTTACTTGTACAGACTCGCGTGTCTGTACAAGCGAAATGACAAATTGAGACATGCAATCACTCTGAGAGACAAGTTTAATGATTTCAGAGACTCTCGCATCACTTTATTAGACCTGCATCACTCTGAGAGACAAGTTTAATGATTTCAACCGTACCGCAAATGCATCAAATGTTGTGGAGCCGTCTCCTGAGATTCGTTCGCAGTTGGACTTGATAATGACGAAGTCTTCCTCCTTCTTCGCCTGAAAGGCTTGGCCATATGAGACGGATGGTTTGCCATCTTCGATACAAGGCTGAATGTCACCGTTGCTGAACAGGGTGGATATGGCGGCCAAGTGCTGGGCGCGTCGACCTGCAATCAGGCGATTCTGGATATAGCCCATGGTGTTTTGAAGTGGCTCAAAAATCGACATTAGTAGTGATTCACTAGTTCGATAAACTGATATCTAAGTGGGCACAGTATTGTCTAGTCTTGGCAAAGCTCTCCAAGTGCTGACATATGAATCCTCCGCAAGATGGAAAAACCCCTGAAATTGTTCAGAGAGTAATTCACTGTTAGAACTGTCACTGATTAGTCTAAGCCTGATTGACTAGTTGCAGCGAAACTATGTGCGTGAAACTAGACTACAAAATCGACTCTACTCTCAAGTGTAAGGATTACTGACAAGGTAATTTTCTTTGTATTCTTGAGATCTCAATTCTCACGAGCTCCCCTCATCTACGAGAGAAAATGGGGTACCTCCAGCATCAAATCGAACGCCGGGTTACTAAATAATTCCTCTTTGTGAGAGGTGAGTTTTGGTTAGTCGCTACAAGTACAGCATGGCTTTGCATCTGATTCACTAGTACCTGAGACTTGAGTTTTGGAAACCAAGAATTAGCTTGGCAGAGGGAGTGCCAGAATTCGTTTTCCAAAGATTAATTCAGACTATGCTTACTTCCCGAAATTCTAGGATGGCTATCAGCCGTGTAACTAACGAGAATTTCAATGCAATCCGCGTCTATACTTGAGGCCCCGGCTCAGAACGAGAAATGTATGAATCTCTCCTTACTTTGAACGGCGGCTACACACGAGAGTTCAGAAGAATACTATGAATGTGAACCTTTAAAGATTCACAAAATCACGAAGGAAGAAAGTATTCTACCAAAGATGCTGTCCACTAATCCACTCACTCTACTTCTGGTATCCCAAGACTCCCAGACACTGCAACGAGACATGACCGCAGTGGAACCTTGAGCTCTTCCACGTTGCGACTGGCCCAGATCTCTTCCCGTCCAAAAAGAAAAGCGAAGCATGTGAAGAAAAATGATGGAGGAGTGGAGAAGGAAACTGTATTGAAGAGGGGGAGTGGTACCTGGCGAAGCTCCGACAAAAGCGCGCAAAGTGAGCTGCGTCAAAGACGAGAGACACGAGCAATTCTTCAACTTCTTCCTCATTTGCAGCAGCAACGGCGGCACTCTAGCTACCGCTCCCTGGCTACTGCCTCCTGCTCACCACCACCACCGCCAAGCCTAGTCCTGAGTCCACAACCCAGAAACCATGATCAGCAGCTGTCCCGCATGATTCCAGTGCAAGCCAGTTGAGGACGAGGAGGACGACGAAGAGACGCCACAAAGGAATTGAAATGGTGGCACGGGTGAATATCATGGAGATACAGTGGCGCTAGCAACAAGGCAGGTCCAAGCGAGAGGGGAGGAATGCAAAGCGCGGGGACGAGAGAGAGAGAGAGAGAGACGGAGAGAGAGAGAGAGAGAGAGGGAGTAACAGTGGGGGGAGGCACACGGCGGAATTAGTGTGCTAGCGGAGTGCGTGAGATGGAGGCGAAATCGATGATGATGCGCAGGCAGGCGGCCCAGAGTGAAGGTTCAGAGGAGTCATGAGTGCGCAGTGCGCACTGCGGGGGGTGCAAACCACCCACACTCCAGGCGGGGGGAGGTTGGTTGGAACTTGGGGGGGCTGCGCTGGCTGCGAGGATTCGCGCGTGACGGGAAGCGGATTCACGGGACGCCCCGCTCTATAAATATTGCCGCGCCAGGCGCCAGGGCCAGCCACATGCTTTCGGGCACCTGGTGGGCCGGTCATGCCGGGCCAGGCCGCCATTCCCCCCATTCCATCCCCCGAGGGTCCCCCATCCCCCATCCCCCATCGTTGCCTGCAGCGAGCGGGGCTGCGCCAGGGCCAGGGCCAGGGCCAGGCTCACGCGGTTTTCTGGCTTTTTGGTCCCTCTTTCATATCGTTCTTATCGTCATCATTCCTTCCTTGCAACTTTCCCCTCACTTTCTCCAAATTTCTCCCGGACTCTATTTCAACCGGGTGCCGTTGTTTCGGAAATCTATTAGGTTGTGACGACAGCCCCCCTCGCCCAGCCACCCACCCACCCAGCCACCGGGAAACCTGTCCCTACATCATCGTGCGCCTCATATATTTTTTGTTTCCCTTTGCAGCCAACGTCGTCCTTGCAGTGTCCTCTTACGTTACTCCCATGCACATCCCCCCTTGAGCTCCTCGTTCTTTTACGATTTCTTCTGTACCCTATGTCACTACAGTATGTGCGAAGGTGAACTGGTGTGCACCAGAAATATCCTCAAAGCATGGCCGTCTCCCAAGGTCTACTCTGTTTAATGACTGTAGAGACCCAACAACTGTTGTTCTGGAAGAAACGACGTGCAACTAAATAATGTTCTCATACCTCTGCATAGTTACATCTGCATCCGATCTCCGTTTAACATTCATATTTACCAGAATATTAATTGTGAAGGTAAAGATGACGTTGTTCAAGCAGACAACTTGGCAGACCAGCACGTCAATAGACCGTGCCTGTAGCATTCTTGCAAGCGGAGCTCAGGATCAATCTTACTTCATCAATTCACTGAAAATATCGTAACATGAAAATAGGTCGTAGCTTGACCGGTGTGGTCCAGAACTCTGGCAATTTGAACTTTGCACTGTAGCAATCACCATGGGTAGCAACATGTACTACATCTTAGCTCAAACTTGATTCCAAACTGACCGAGCTGTCTTTGCCCTAAGCAGCCTTCCAGAGTCCGCACATCTTCAGCACAAAACAACTGTTGGGTGTATGATGTCAGAAGTGGTGCCAGGATCGCGCAAATTCAAAAGATGTGTGAGAACCTCGGGGAAGGTGTTACAAGGATTCGGTAAGTATGTGGATCCTTGGGAACTCTCTCAAGGTCTCCTGAAGGTTAATGCTACCACTGGATCTGGGGCTAAAAGTGTGCTCACACGGCGGAATTATGGACATATCGTAGAGGTTCTAGAGGTCAATTCGCTCCTGTAGATCATCTTGTTATCAGACTATCTTAGTAATTAACTGCTTAAATGGCGGCCACAATTATGTCTAGCTGACTATACAATGGCCTCAAATTCTCGCTTTTGTCCTCCGCAGCATATGCCTGTTCCAGCCACCCAGTGCACACTAGTTAGTAGATGCAATTTCTAGGCCATGAGAAAGGACACTAATCTTACAAGACCCACTAGTTGTGGCTTTACCGTCATCGTCATTTGAAGGCTGTTAAATTATTTTCGTGCTACGATTCCTGCAGGTACAACAAGAACTGTACTAAACTAGTAAAGATGTCTAATACTCACCTGTAAAGTTCCTAGAATTGCTATCAGGGAATCCTTTGAGTTGGAGAGCACTCTCAACAGTTTCTCTTGCTTGCAAATTAGTAGAAGCGTTTGGGCAACAGCGCACATATCCTCCAGCAAATCCCCAGCTGACACTTGTGAAACTGCCGGCAACCACAACCTAGTTACTACAAGGTTCAAACAATCAAAAGAGCGTAAATTTCGTCCAATCTTCAAACAATCAAAAGTAGCCTACCCCAATTCTCTTTGGAAAAAAAGGTATTGGACTTGCAGTACACCCAAGAATATATAGAGAATCAAGTTACTACCTTCAGTTAGGAATGATCGAACAGTGCTTAAGACCGCATGGGTAAAATCTTGGCTCCTTGAAAGTAGTAAAAAACACGGCCGTTGGAGAACCATTGAATAAGCATCGCCTCCAGCCAGGCTTTCACACTGAAAGCAGTTGTCAACACAGGATCTGTATGTAAGACTGTTTCTTCCATTCATTTCATTCTAACGAAAACAAAAAAAATATAAAAAAAATAAAAATATAAAAAATTATAAAAAAAATATTAAAAAAATTAAAAATCTCTGAAGCTGGAAGGAGATATACATCGAAGGCTGATTCAGTACTGACCTTGAAAAAAGCGATGAGAAACTCGGCCACACATTGTGGTATAATAGTTCGCAGGGCTTCCGGTAAATCAGAAGAATCACTTCTTTTATCCGTGCTTAGCACAGCAACTGCACAAAGGAAGCTGTGCACAGAATCAAAGGAAGGAAATCTCACCTGCAAAAGAAACATGACAGGGAATCCAACCTTTTAATATGTTTGACGGAAAGGTCTTTAACTCACCTATCAACAGTTAAGTATCATACAAGTAATAACTCTGCAGAATGTGACAATGAGCACACAGCATAACATAAATCCAAGTCCCTGAACTTACAAGTTCTTTCTGGATTGATGGACCAAGAAGATACAGCACAAGGTTGCAATCTCCAAGTTGGGTGAGACTACTACAAACAACCCCAGCAAGCGCTATCTTCCTTCTTACGATAGTTTCTCCTAGAATTCCGCTTTCACTGATTGACTTGATTCGGGCTTTGCAAGATAAAACTCCCGCCAGTGCCTCTCTCCCAGCTGCTCGTACAAATGCAAATGTGTAAGATATTGGGGTTTGATATTCCGTAAGCTTTACGTTGAGGAATGTCTTCTTCCAAGGGTAACATACACCCAGTCCAAAAAATTGAAATATCAGAAATGGGAAGAGTAGACAAAACCTTGAGCTGTAGTATGGCCTGCAAGTAGTGTGACTAGAAAACTTAGATGTTCAGCAAGTCCTGAAGAGCCCCGCATGAAAACATTTTGAAACACTTCAACCACTCGTATCGCCACCTCCAAACTCACCTCATCCGCTGCCAAAAGCAATAAGTATTAGCTAAGACTCTACCACGGCATCAAGGTCAGAAGACGTGTAAGATATCCCAATTTCTCACATCTTGCACAAAAAGGAAAACATAGCTCTAATAAGCAGTACTTAGACAGTGAACAAGACGAGCATGGAGAAGTAGACAGATGTTGAAGAAGACCGGAAGCAAAAACTGAAGGCCTCTCAAGTATTCGTTTTTAAAAAGAAACATTATTGACTGCAAGGTAATGAACTCTTACAGACACAGCAATGTGCCATTGCTTTTAAAAATGGGCTTGAGAAGTTTCTCCAATAACACATTGTGTCAACCGCAAGCTCTTGACATTCCCTCGAAAGTTTGACAAATGGTCCAAACAAACACTTCCCTGCAAACCCACCGCAAACGCAAAGTTTAGGAAGCTGGGTCTCAATTGACCACAGTAGAGAGGAACTAAGTTATTTCATTTTTTGAGTCGATTACCAGAAGTCATGTCTAAATAGGATGGTGAAAATATCATAAGATTCTGTAGGGCACGGACATTGACCTTCACTTTTAGAAGAAGCTAAGAATGTGCAGAAGAAGGGTATCATATGAGGCTGCAGTGCCGCGTATTCTTCAGATAGTGTGGAACCTTCTGGTGCAGAGCGTCCTATATGTAACAGCATTTGCAATACAGCCTGGAGAAGGACGAGCAAACAAACTATCAGAACAGAATGTCAAAGCACACTGAGAAGCTCCCATGCTAATGATTTTAAAGGTGTAAGAAACAATTAGTGAAGACCAACACATGTTCCTGCCACTGAACAGATAAATAAGAATGCAACCCCTACTCCATGCCGCATCAATTAACTCTAGGTTGAGTACATAAGCAAACTTGACACGGCACCAAGAACCAAGCCTAAATCAACAAGCAAGCAGTAATAAGTCGAACCTGTGTAACAGATACATGTGTATGCTTAAGCTCCCATAAGAGACGTGGGAGAGCTTGCATCCACTGCTTTTGAAATTGAAGAGGCACATCCACCTTTCCTCCATCACCTTGCTGTAAAATGCACATGCGTACTTACTGGTCACGACGTCACAATATACTCGAGATTAGAACAATCATTTCGTCGTTACTTTAGCTAGCAACATATTTGCAGAGTATTTAAAACACACAATCTTCGCAAACAAAATGTAATACGCTGAAAACAAGTCGAGAATAAATTCCAAATAAGAGCGCTCCTTACCGACAATAGAATCTCAGCCATTGCTGATAAGCAAGAAAGCTTAATAGCAGAGTGGGCTTTGCTTGATTCAAATACTTTTGTAAAAGCCTGCGCACAAAGCCTTTGGGTATTAACAAACTAGAACATGCCTTTATACACCCTTCTTCGCGCCTGGTACTTATAAAAGCTTATCCAACCAACACCTATCCATCGAAAAGAAGTAGGGGCAAACTGGGTGTACATCATTCATGCTACAACTTTTGCATGTCTCTCACTAGCACAGACGTTCGCACCTGTAACAATCTAATAATCCAATCGTGAGTGATGCACGAAAGTAGGACAGGTAGATGACTTATAAGCAGCTTTAAATGAGGCTCAGCAAGCTTGCTGTCCACCACTCCCGCAGCCATTTCTGATGATGGAAGCATCTGCAAACCCAAAACTTTACTTGAAGTTCATACAAGCAAACGACTCTACTGTTTGTGATATTGCATAGCAACTACACTATTTATACGTAGAACATGCTTCTTAGGAGACTGATGTACAATATTTAGAACACTCAGCGTAGCACCTGAAACGATAGGTGTAAAATTTATTTAGGTGTCAGAAGCACAGCTCACTGAACGAGAGTCAAAACCAAACAAGCAAGGACGTACCATTCCATACAAGGCACTTTCATAATATTGAAGAGTCACAACAGAAGCATAATGCTCAATCTTGTTCTCTGTTTCCTTGTGAGGAGGGACAATCAAGTACAACATCACCTCGCAAATTCCCACGTTCAAAGCTACCAAATCTTCCTCCACCTGAAAACATTGGAAATCTCCACTATTCAGTGCAAAGGTTACCCAGCAACAAATAAAAGGAAGGGGAAATCAGTCACTTATAGCGTCCAGCTGAATGATGGATATAACGTAGACCTTGGCCGGCAGACGTATGGAAGGTGCGGCAACCGGGAAGGCCGCTAGGACATGCTTTTGCAGGCCTGATAAGAAGTGCTGCCTCATCCAAATACGCATTTCCCAGTCCTCTTCACCAGTCACAAAATAGGAAGAAAAGCTTGACTTGCACAAACCACGTGCAGATCCCTCAAGGCTGAAACATTGAAATAGAAGGGATAGAGCTTGCGTGATGGACACCATGCACCTAAGATTAACAGCATCAGGCATGGGGCCAGCACAAACGGTAGGTGCACAATCAGCCCAGCAATCTATCAGCACTGGAACAAGAGGTGCTGCCATAACAATCACTTGTCCTTGAACTCCTGAAGGTTACACAACATCATTAGTTCTCCTTAAGAAACAATTTCTGAGTTAACTCTAAAAAAGATCCGACGTCCAGGTTGTTAGCCTGAGATTAAGCGGTGTTAAAAGTGCATGTTTTCCCTATTTGTACAGCATAATGAGTATTCAGCAATGATTAGCTAGACCTTAAAACGATTTGAGAGGTATGAAGTCATGTCATAGATTTGAACTCTCACGCATGCAAAAGTGATTGGTTCGTTTTAGTCGTCATGACACAACACAGTCCACAGTATGAAAGTGTAGTTACCAGTATTTTGTATCCTCTTAGACGCCACACCAGTTTGCTGTCCCGCCCCTGCCAGAAAGCATTATTACCAACGAAGCCTCTAACAAACCCACATTGCGCTGTATGATGGACATACACTAGCAATCATATATTACTCAAATTAAATATGAGCAAATGTAATAAAATACCAACTTGGGGTACAAACCAGGTGCCTTATCAGGAGTCACTTTCTACATGACTTACCAGTGCCCATAGCTTGACCATCTTTACGCAGACCAGATTCAAATCCATGCTCAACACGCCTTCCTAGAAGACCTAAGTACCCATTCGGCCTTCGACTATTATGTCCATGCAAAGCACGCAATTCGGTCGTTCCCATCTGTAACATATATCACAGAAAAAGTCAAAACCATTCAACATTGATAACACGCTGCTTCAAAGAATTCGTATTGGTGGGTGCACTAAAGTCAGATATGCGGAGAACGTAACAGATGACGATTCTGACCAGAACACTGACCTGTTTACTTGCAGTATATTTCTGACCCCAGCAGTGGCTTCGAGTACCATTGGTAGCGGCACCTAAAGGCTGTGTTGAGATACTAGTTTTTAACGATGTTAAGAAATTAACGAGACTGCTGAGAACATCTCCCACTCGGTTCACAGCCTGGCCACTTACACCTCCTTTCCCAAGTAGATCCACATAATGTTGCACGATCTGGACCCGCAAGGCAGCAACATTGAACACTCAAAAAATGCAACGTAAAACTAATATCCAGTTGAGTTCATTAGAATAAGGAGCAGAAGCGCAAACAACTGCCTCCTAACAGGTCAAATGACTGCAAACTTCGGCAAAGTACTTCTAGGGCATAGGAGCGGCAAGGGAACATTGAGCGTACTCGGTAAGAAATTCGACCTGGCCTGAAAAAGATGACACCACGAGATCTGGATAATGCTGAACAAGAAGATCCAGGAAGGAACATGCAGACGCTCGCACATCCATCACCAAGTGGGTCATTGCGCTGCTCACATGGGCCATCAACCCAGGGACAAGAGGTGCCATCATCCCCTACACAGCAAGCGATGTTTAGATTTCTGTACGTAGTAATCGCTGTTGTATTGTGCAGCACAAGATAACCCAGCCACGCATGATGTAAAACCCTAAACCCTAAACCCTCAATGTGAAGATAATTCCGCGAAGAAACCTGAGGTAGGCCTGGCAAAATCGTTGTCCTCAAAAGCAGCAGAAGAGTTTGACGAACTGCCTTGTCATAGTCCGTGATTCGAGGAGAAAGCTTTTCTACAATTGCCATGGCATGCATCGGCAGCTCTGTGGGAAAGCGGGTGAAAAGATCCTTCAATCCTATCAATGCCTCTGCAACACACAAGATATGAACCAGGTACGTAAACGCCGAAAATTCATGGGAATGCAACAAGACGTCAACAATCACGAAATGAGTCTAGGCGTGTACCTTTGCGGACCTTCTCACTGTAATGCATACTCTGCGTGAGAAGCTCCTTCAGAGTCTGGTTCCGCTGATTGACAGCAACCCCATCCTTATCGGCCGCTACACTCTGGCCGGGTATTACAATTGCTGCGCCACCGATTCCGACGTTCAGCAACTGCCAACAACCTCCGTAACAAAGACACGCACGAAGAAAAAAATAAATAAATAAAAATTCTACACGGGCAACCAATTCTTCTCCGGTTGGATGCAAACCTTTCGACTTGAAGTCTGTCTTCGTGGCATTCGTAGGCGGAGGCAGCTTCCTCCCCACTTTGGATTTCACTCTCTGCATACAAAATGCAGGTTGAAAACACATCCTTCAGCATTCTTGCTTTCCCTCAAACGCCTCTGATCAATCTCGCTAAAGAACTAATCAGTTGAGCTTCGCACAGCTGAATTCCTCGGTTCAATTAGCCCAGAAAAATTCAGACATCCAACTCGACTCTGTGCACGCAAAACCTAAGAAAAGCCATCGGAAGATAAAATCCAAACCCGCAATCAAGGATGAGAAAAATTCTAACAATTCCGAACTAGATTGGAACAGGGGGGCGACGTTGCGCACCTTGAAGTCGATACCAGCCCCTTTGGCCTTGAGGGCCTTCTTCCCCGTCTTCCATGGCGCCTTGCCGCCACTCGCTGGCATGATTTCTCAACTGGAGCTCCGAATGCACAACTCACAATCTCCCGAAAACCCCTAAAACCCAGAAACAGGGGAGGACACGGAAACACACAGAGAGAGAGAGAGAGAGAGAGAGAGAGAGAGAGCGTAAAAGAGTGCAATCACACTGGAAGCACTCCGATGGCGTCGCCGCGAGGCATACAGTTGACAGCGGCTGCCATAGGGCGTGGGACACTGATCAGCATGAGAGCTCGGATTGACTTGACTGTTGAGGCAAAACATTGTTCGTGAGCCCACGAGCTAAGTTAGAGCTAGATCATTGTTGAGGAGTTGCGAGGGTTTTAGCAGCGCCGTCTGCATGATATCCGGATGGATGCTGCAACCTCGGAGGCGGCGTGTCATACCCGGAGACAAGAGCACTGTGGAGGAAGGGTACTACTACCCGGGACTTGGGACACTCGGGAGGGTTGCGCTTCACCTTGCCAGGAGCATCATAACAAGTTAAGTTAGCAGCCTGTGTCATCTCGCATTTTTGTGACCACTGAAGTAATTGCGATCAGAATTTCAAACCCATGCAGTTCAAACCAACTGCAAGGCCATGTGTCCATGAGTTCTGTTCTGTGGGACACAGCGAAATCACTTAGCCGATCACTCCCTCAATCCGAGATGCGGCTTCTGTTGCAGTGATGCCAGGATTTGTTGTTTTCTGGGGTGTTATGATAGTACCAAAGGCGAGAAGACTAGATTAATGCTACTGCCGCAAAGGTCTGACTTCTCTGGGAGGGGAAGGTGTTGGTAGGAGGAGGAGGAGGAGGATGGTTAGATAGGAACCGTCGTGTGGCTCTGTGCGCGTGGGAGAGTCCCGTTTGGCCATGGTGAAAATGAGAGTCGCGGCGTGGAGAGAAGAGAATTAGGGTCTTGAGCTGATGGGAACGGGAATGGGAATGGGGATGGCGATGGCGATGAGGGATGGGGGTGGGGGAAACTGATAGATATGTGAGATGGCTTGAAGACAATTGCGTTGGGAGGTACTACAGTGAGTAGGATGGGGCGGATTGGGCGCCTCCCGAGTGCGGTGGTGAGCAACTTGCGATCCAACGTCGTCGTGACTAGTTTCGAACAAGCTGTGGAGGAGCTTGTTTGCAACAGCTTGGACGCTGGCGCCACGCAGGTTCTTTCGACTTAGGACATACTTTCGGTGTTCTGCTGGTTCTTTAGATTCTGCGGGGTTTTGGTTGATTATAATTGTTTGTGAGGAGGATTTCGTAATGATTTTGAGATGGGTTGTAGTGTAATTGAGATGGCCGGGTGTGATTCTGTGGTTGGGATATGCAGGTGCGTGTTCTATTTGATGGAGGAGGCGCGTCTGTGAAAGTGGAAGACGATGGTGAGAATCGCCGATTTTTTTCTAAATTCTGCAGTAGCATTAATTGTCATTAGATTCATTTCGTGCTGCATCAGCATTCCCACCCGTTTATTGGAATTGGTATATTGATCTTGGAGATCATTTACAGCGATCGTGCATGAGGCATTGATGTGAGTGGGTGCAGGACACGGAATTTCACGAGACGATTTGGAACTCGTGGGTTTGAGGCATGGTAATGCTTGACATATTTTTTTTCCATTAAAAGTCTAGCACTAGAATGGAGCTGGCCTCACTTGTGTGTGTGAATTATGATGATGTTTTAACGTTCTTACACCTAATATTCAATGCTTCAATCGTCTTGGAACGAATTTTGACACCAGCTAAATTGCTAATGATGTGGCGAAAGTGTAGCAACTTCGAAACTGCGTACGCTGGACGAGCTGGAAGCCGGAGTTAAGACTTTGGGATTTCGTGGAGAGGCTCTCAGTTCGCTGTCGGATATTTCTATTCTGGAAATCACTTCTAAAGTGCAAGGCTGTCCGCATACTTTCTGCAAAATTATGAAGGCATGCTTCTTTAAACTTCATTGTTTCCATTAGTTTATTGTGCGCGTTTTCCTTGGTTTTGCGCAATCGCCTGAGTCCAATGTAAAATCAACAAGGTCCACCTGAATGCGTAGACTGAGCTTGGATTTTGAGCATGGACACATCAATCGTTATTGCTCTCGACATAGCTTTTCATCTATTGTCTGGTTCATTAATGACTGACAGGGTAGCAGTACTGTTTCTCTGGGGCTTTCTAGTCAGCAACGAGCGAAAGGCACAACAGGTCTTTTACGCCTCCTTTTTTTGGTTTTAAATCCATGGTATGTGATTCAGCTTATGATAGAGCAGCTTCACTTGGTAAATTCTTTACACTTTAAGTATCCGCAATCTGATCTAAGTACACTTTACATCTTTGTTTCCAGTCGCTATGCGAGATATATTCTACAATCAACCCGTTCGAAGAAGGCTATTTCATTCCAGGTCAGTTTTATTATGCCACATACATGAAGTTCAGAATCATAGCAATGCTTCCGTATCTGGCCGATGCCTCTCGTGCATTCACGACCTTTTGGATAGAAGTTCAAGTAGCATATCTTACAAAGTAGAACACAATGAAGTTCAATAGCAATATCCTACTTGAAGTCGGAACACGATGTTCACTTTTGCTGGTATTCTGTCTCTGTGTAGCTCTCGAAAACTACTTCAGTCCGTGAAGGAGCGAATCGTGCGCTTGGCCCTGGCTCATTCTGATGTGTCTTTCATCTTAACAGACTCACTGAGGTATGTTGGTTCACTTCTCTGGTTTGTACATATTGAGGGGCACGACAACATAAATGATGTTATTGGCTGCAATGGCGTAGAAGACCTTGCAATTTCATTTTGGGAATCATATCGCCAATCAATTACATGGTAATACGGACATACTGAATGGGGTTCGAGTTAGTTGTATTCAGGATGGAGGAAGAGTTGCACATTCGCCAGCACACGTCCTTGTACGGTACTCTCCAAGATGTCTTCGGTTGCGAGCTTTGTCAGGGGCTGAAGGAAGTTGGTTTTGCCAAAGGAAGACTAAGGCTTTCGGGTTTCCTCTCCAGTACCCAAAATTACACCTCGTCGAAGGTTTTTAATAGATCCCTCTAATTTGCTAGACGTTTATAACTTCCGTCTTCAAGTCTGTACTGGATTTTTTTGTTCTGTGGGTGTGGTACTGATACTCTGGCTTGTCGTTTGCAGGCCATGCAATATTTTTGTATCCATGGAACCTGTTATGTTACTTTATAGAAACATCTCTTTTTTGCACATGCCCAGTGTGACAGAATGTGACGTTGGACTTGCATGATGATTCTAATTTCCCTTCGAGAGTATTTTGGTTACCAGTCATCTTTAACAGATATCACTTAACAGATATCAACCACCGATTTGTCTATAAAACACCTTTTCACAAACTCTTGAATCGTTGGGGAAAAAGCAACGCCCATATAGGTGGTGTAGAATCAAAAGGAATCGAGAAGGTGGACACATCTTTGCGCAGACGAGCATACCCTGCATTTGTCTTGAACTTGAGCTGTCAGCTGTCGGATTACGATATAACCTTTGAAGCAACAAAGACTTATGTGGAGTTTAAGGTGCTTCCTCAATTTTCTCACATATTTCATCGCTTTGCTGCATCTGGAGTTTATAGTGGTATTTATGAGTTACATGTGTGCTGGTCTGAGATCTCATTTATCACTATTGATGGGCAGGACTGGACTTCTGTACTGATGTTCCTGGAAAAGGTGCTCTGTACAAGTTGGGGAGATGAAGAGGGAAAGAGGCAAGGTGGGATATGACGAATATTATGACATGTTCTTTTTGCTGTTTCATGTGCATGTAGTTTCACGATGAAATAGTTTTTCTATCTTTGCATAGAATGGTCCTCTAACCGTTATGGTGGTACTAATATTGCTGTTGGAAACAGCACCGCAACCAAGCGGGAAGCGAAAGTTCTGGTGTACAAGTGACCGTGCCAATGAATCAAGCTTAGAAATGAAGTTGAAGAGTAAGCGTGCTCGCACCCAAACAGTTAATGACGACATCATTGTAGATCCGTTGCCAGCTGATTCCGTATCTTTGCAACAGCTAGGCAGCAATAGTCTCAGGGAGGATGGGATTGTGGATATTGATGAATGCCCTGGAGGAGAAATGGCCGGCAGTTTTCACTCTAGGGATTATCTTAGAATCGGGTCTTCTTGCTCTTCGTCATGGGGACAGTTGGCTAAGCCTGTTCTTGTAAGAGAGAAGGATGGCTGGCTAGATGATCCAGGGATAAGCCCCTCACTATTTATGGACATGGATAGTGCATACTCGTTACCGGATTGCGCATCTCCAGATGTCCTGTGTCTAGGTAGCCCATCAATCCAGGCCATTTCAATGCCCTCATCACCAATTATCAGTGAGGGAAGCTGGGATAGCGGATTCAATCCTTGTCATGGAGTTGACGATTTTGCATCAGAAGTGAGCTTCGCTGAAGACCAGAACACAGGCTACGGAGAATTACAGCTTGCCTTGCATTGCCTAGGCTCTGGCTCAAGTGATACGTTTCAGGAAGTGCCTCGACCTTTGAGAGCAAGGGAACCTTGGATTTCACCTCCGACCATGGGAAGAGATTCTGATTCTATGAGATCTTTTTTAGGAGGAGAGATGATTGGATGGACGCTTCCTGCCGTCTCACCCTCGATGGACGTCTTACTTTCACATCCACCTACTAGATCATGGAGTGAGCTAGAATTGGATGGATCGCAAGGAGCCTTGAATGAAGAAGACGTAGCCGCAGAGTCATGTTCAGATGTTGAGGAGGCGCAGTTTCATTTTGATCTGCACAGGTGGTCTGACAGACTTGAAAAGCCCTTCTACGGTCTTGGGGAAGTGCGCGATTATCGTCCAGAAGTTAGCCAAGTGCTGCTTCCATCAGGTGGAACGACTATCTGCCGATTCGTAACTTCTGTGCCATTTATATATGTTCAAATGATTTCCGCTTATGTCTGATTGTGGATACTACTTGGATTGGTTCGAATGTCAACTGTGGCGATGCTCTGATTTGCCATTGAATGCTGCAGGTCAGTCGTCGCTTTATTGTGCGACCAATACTTTGGCTGAAGTGAGCGTGGAGCAGGAAGGTGATGGACAGAAATCAATCGGCATGGAGGTCGATAATGCCGTACAAGGAGAACATACGAGTCTGCAAGGTGAACTTGTTCCTCATTACAGATCCTCTAGGTGGGTTGAAAGTTAGAATTGGTATGGATGGCCAGGTTTGTAAGACTCGGATTATTTCCAGTTATGTAGTTAAAGGTCAAAGGTGGTCAGGAAACATCCTACTAACGCTATTTGATTTCTCCTTTTTGTTTTGTCATCCAGACGAGAGACCTTGCACTTCTCTTGTAGAAACTCCTGTGCATGATATGGTTCCCTCCAAGTTCCGATCCACTAACAAAGGAAGTGTTTATCCTGACGAGGACCTGTCACACGTGGCTTCTTTGTACAAGGTAATTTTCGGAGTGTCTTATTCGATTGTGACGCATTTTCTTTCCTGAACTTCGTACTGACTTTCAAGTTAGCTGAATTGGAGTGTTATCTTTTTCTACAGGTGTGGTCAAATCCTTGCATGCGAGCAAATGTAAATGATATTCTGGATGTATCTGCTGGTGTACTGGAATCTTGCACCAAGTCTCTGCAACCTGATATGGTCACAAAAGAGAGCCTGGAGCATGCACGTGTTCTCCAGCAGGTGGACACGAAGTTTATTGCAATCGTCACACAAAATGTCCTACTTCTGGTTGACCAGGTTCGTAACACCATTCACCTGGGAAGGATGTAAGTAAATTTGACTGAAAATCTCCTCCTAGCTAGGTGAATATTGGTGATAAAGCTCATGTTTGGCAAGTTCGTTGTATTAATATGAGGGTAACAATACTGAAGACTTAGGGGGAAGTTTATCTGCTTGTTCAAGGTAGCTATGTATCCTTGTTACTTTGAATTCTACAAGTCAAAACCTTAAACGTTGCTTTTGTCTCCTTTACTTCGTTCTCAAAAGCAGATGTCAGCTGTCTCATGCTAGAAAGCGTAACCATCTATTAGTGTTTAATGGTTAAGTGAATGTCTTTTATAGCAGTCCTTGTTTGTGGATGTTTTGTGTTCTATTTATGTTGTGACGTGCTTCGTCTTGGGACTGTTTATCGGTCTAGAAAATATGATTTTTTTATTATGCGTTAACACAAGCCCTTGGTGAGTTGCTCTCAGCATGCAGCAGATGAGCGTGTGCAGTTGGAGGAGTTCCGCGCCCAAGTATGACCTATTTGAAACTTGACTATTTGAGGAATATGCAGGTTTTGTTTCAAATTCGATTAGCCAGTTAAATAGGATATACATGGAATACAGTCATAGATTTTATTAAATTTGTTGGTTACAATTGGAATTTGAAGGTGCTAGGAGCCGGGAAAAAGCAATGCAGCACGCTTTTGGATGTCAAACATGATCTGGTACACTTCTGAGCACTGTAATTCTGCTTTAGTTTGTTTTATTAAAAAATGATTTTAGCACTGGCTGTTTCAATATCCTGCATGTGAGTAATATATTTCTGCAGACACTAGGCCTTGGGGAGCAGCAAACATTGCATGCTTATCGAAAACAGATCGAGGATTGGGGCTGGCATTTCCAACCTGCTTCCGATTCTCAGAGTTTCAGCAGGAATGTGTAAGCTCTCTGTGACTAATATTCTTGGGTCCTGAATGAACTATATATGAAGAGGTACTCTCAAAGTTTGTGCTTCTTCTCCAAAAGTGAATCTATATTCTGTGACGATGTAAACTGATAGTCTACATGTGGTGTTGATACATAAATAGAGAGCGGGACAGCGTAACTTGCAACCTTCAACTCACTGCAGTATGTTTTTCTTCCACCACGTCCTTTTCGGTGATATTTTACATGTTGCATTGTTTGAACTTTCTGTTGCTTTGTGATTTTATTTAAGAAGCTCACTTGCATTGCAGGTTCCCTGCATCTTAGGAGTGAACCTGACAGCAATTGATCTGGAAGAATATCTTCAGCAGGTTCGTACCTTGTGATCTAATCTTCTCTGACAATACTGAAGCTCAGCTGTTTAACTCTCTTAAATCCTTCGTTTGCAACGTGCATATTGATTGCTCGATTTATGGCTTGCAGCTTGGTGCAACACGGGGGGCTTCTGTGCCTCCCCCAGCAGTAGTCAGACTGCTAAATTACAAGTCATGTCGAGGTATCGTATGAAGCGACAACCCTTGTGTTAAACAACGTGTGGGCTTCTCTTTAGCCGTATCGTAAATATAACTAGGGCTGTGAAGCATATTTTATTAGTTATCTAATTTATGCAATATTGCCAGGTGCTATTATGTTTGGAGACTCGTTGTTACCTGCGGAATGTCGGCAGCTTGTCAGTCACCTCAAGCGCACTTCTCTATGTTTCCAGGTTTGTCTTCCATTTGCAATAAATATGAGGTCCTTTCTATCTCTTGTGATTTATTAATGTATTCTCTAAATTCTGCGTTTGTTATGACTATTCAGCTGAATGGACTACTTTCTAGTTAGCTGGAGACGGTCTAGACATCTGGAAAGTTCATCAAGTAATATGTGCTTGTTATTTCAGTTGTGTCTTTCATGTTTTGGAAATGACTACTTTAAGAGATGTCCAACCAGTGGTCCTCCTGCTTCTGTCGACA
The DNA here is from genome assembly GCA_014871385.1 of Ceratodon purpureus. Classification (NCBI taxonomy): domain Eukaryota; kingdom Viridiplantae; phylum Streptophyta; class Bryopsida; order Pseudoditrichales; family Ditrichaceae; genus Ceratodon; species Ceratodon purpureus. The sequence continues at coordinate 9,617,729 of CM026421.1, read as the reverse complement.
CTGCAGTGTGCACATGGTCGGCCCACGATGGTGCCCCTAGTGAATCTTCATATTCTCCGGCAACATCTTGAAACCAAGATATCTAAAGATGGAATCCTTAGCAACAATACATCAAGGTGCCAGGTTCAAACCGAGGTTGGACCCAGTTGGCACAAGTTGATGCAGCGTCCTCTTTCTCTGATGCGAGCTCGTGAACGCCTCCATCAGTTGGAGCATACATGATTCTATTTGCTTTCACAACGGTCGAATGATGGCTGTGGGTATTAAGTCAGCTTAATTATTTGAGATTGCCTCCAGAAATAATAGCTCTCATATTTAACGTTACCTTGACAGTCACTTGACGGTTCAGATGTAGGATTTAATTTCAAGGTCGGCAATTCTTCTACCGCTAATGTAAAGTTGGTAGACCGATGTATTGCTAGTTCAAATTGGGCAGAAAATGTACAATACTACAAAAATATCAAAGAGATTATTACTTGGTAATTGCCAAGATCGAAAGAAGATAATTATCAGGAATCAAGCATCGCCTTTTGCATCATGACTAGCGAATCATTGTTGTTGGGAAGCCTCGGGATCTGTGGTAGAGCGATGTGTTTTTCATATCACATGTCACATGGTAATGAGAGTATCTGGGGTGCTGCATATAGCTGAGCTCTTGGCTGGAGTCATCCTCGCATTTGTCGACTATTCATCAATGAAAAGGTGAGCTCATACTCCCATTATCACAAATTCTCGATTTGTTTTTGTCGTACAAAGTCTGTCAGTCTTGAACTAATCTAAACTAATCGCGGTTCTTTCTTTGTTAGATCGCTGTGAACCTCATGTGAACCCCTCGCATATACATATATACACAACGTGGATGATTGACAAGTGGCCAAAATGTACACGTGTGTATGTCTTCCAGGTGGCGGTGCTTCCGTTTGCATGCTCCAAGGGACATATTGAAGAGTCTCGGTCTGCATCGGATAATGAATACCCGATTCGTCTCCCTCAGCTTTTTCCATTCTTGTTTTCCAGAGTGCCATTTTCCGACACTTTGTGCTGAATTCTTTAGTAGAGGATTATAATTGTTAACAATTTATGAACATGTCGACATCTAACATTGCCACGAAAACGGCAGCCGATAAGACCGAGGAGAAATGGGTTGATCAGGTTGGTAAGCAATGGGATGATCAGATTCTACAAGGTGGTGGGCACGTTGGAGATAAAGCTGCCTCCGAAGCTCAAGATCACGCCGGAGGGAAAGCGCAGGCAGCAGAATCGATGGCAAATGAAAAACGTGACCAGGCCAAGCAAGCGGTTGGAGAAGCTCGCGGGTATGCCGGAGAGAAGGCAGATGAAGCAGGTAATGTGGCGGGTGAGAAATGGGATCAAGGGAAGGAGGCAGCTTCTGACGCTGGTGGAACTATTGCGAGTGCGTTGCATGCAGCAAGTGCTGCAGTAAGTGAGAAATGGGATCAGGTCAAGCAAGGTGCGAATGATGCTGCTGGTTATGCCGGAAATAAAGCTGCTGATGCTCGTGGATATGCAGGAGATAAGGCGAGTGCTGCAGGTGATATGGCGGGTGAGAAATGGGACCAGACAAAGCAGGCGGCTGCTGATGCTCAGGGGTATGCAGGAGATAAGGCGAGTGCAGCAGGTGATATGGCGGGTGAGAAATGGGACCAGACAAAGCAGGCAGCTGCTGATGCTCGTGGATATGCAGGAGATAAGGCCAGTGCAGCAGGTGATATGGCGGGTGAGAAATGGGACCAGACGAAGCAGGCAGCTGCTGATGCTCGTGGATATGCAGAAGATAAGGCTAGTAAAACAAGTGATATGGCGGGTGAGAAATGGGACCAGTCAAAGCAAGCGACTGCAGATTCTATTCAGTACACGCAGGACAAGTACAACAACGCGAGGAGTGCTGTAGATGAGAAGGCTAACGCTGGAATGGAAGCTGCGTCTGGGACAGTCCACCAAGCTGGCGCTATCGCCAGTGAGAAATACAATGCAGGCAAGCAAGTGACGTTCGATGCTGCACAAACTGCGGAGGAGAAAGCCGCGGCTGCCAAGGATATGGCCATAGATGGCTCCAGCAGTCTCTTGCAGAAGGCTGGTGATGCTGTTAATAGCGCAATGCAGATGATGAAGGAAACTGTGAAACCTCCGGATCCTCCCCAGTAATGTCATAAAGGTTTAACGGAAGTTCTAGGAAATTTGGCTCCGTTTCCTTGTGGTTTGAAAGATTGTTGTGTTGCCTGTGAATACTTTTAGAAATTAGTGTTGCACAATTAACTAAAGATTGAATAAACGGTTAATTTACAGATTATCTACCAAATTGCGTTCTGCAATTCTGATATGATGCTGCTCCAAGGCATCTCAACTCCACCTAAAAATATATTGTTTCCAATACCAAGTTCAAACAGCTTCATTATGTACTTACTGGTGTTGGTCACCTTCTCAACTCAGGTAGAAATATTGTTTACTTGTCATAGCATACTGTACACACAGGAAAAGTCCTCACATAAGCATAGACCGGCGGATCCACCGTATCAATATTTGTACATGGACGTTAGTCTCGCAAGCCGTAGAATCTAGTTTATAAGACTTTATACAACATGAAAGTCATGCCGATTAGAACTTCATATGACATGTTAGCGTCGTATATCGTCCCAAACCACCACCTTTTTGCTCGCAAAACAACGTCCTTTTATCATAAAACTCCATTCCATTGGGGAACATGAACTCTTCCTGAGAACAGCATCCGTCACTATGAAGGTGGCAAGATCCCCAAAACGCTACTTGCTAATCTTCATTTCCTTCACTAAAATTCTCAACGCAAATAGATCTCAAATGCGCAAGTTGGCAGCTGCAGGGAGTCAGAGAGTGAGAAATATATCATGCAACAAAGGTATTATATACTAATATTTCAAGACCATGAGGTGTGCGATTCCCAACCTTTCAATGAGCACTTTTGTTGGCCCCAGGAAACAAGTACTCCAACATGAAACATGCAGAGGAAAATTAAGCACAAACGATAGCAAAGGACATACCGCAATAAATAAATTGATTGTAGTCTAAGCTGATTCGCCCCTGTTTGGTGGTATCAAACGCAGTGAACAGATTCCTAAAAGACGTTACACTGATTTTGTTATTGCACCTCATGTACATGATCTGTTACTCATAGTCACCCATATTTGTAAAATCTTTAGATCATAGATAGGAACCTAGAATAACAATCTACAGAAAAAAGTCTTCTTACTCCAATAAAAACTAATCAACACCCTAAGATTAAAGTAATAATTAAAAACATGAATCGAACACCTTTCAAGTATAGTTAATATTTTGAGTTGCATCGTGTGAAGTGCTACAAGTACAAGCTAATTAGGTCGACAGTTCAAAGAGATGGTGCTTACTTGGCCGATTGCAGAAAGATGCATATCGAGATGAAATCATTCACTTCAAACTTCCCTGATCGCGTAGGATCGAAGCTCTGAAAACCAATGCTCAGATACCGTCACAGCCACATCAAAAAAGATCCGAGTTGGCCATAAAACAAAGAAGCAAATTTAGACTCCATTTGCCATTTGAACCTACTTTACACACAATCATTTTACTTTGATGCTAATGATTAAGAACAAATACATGTTTGTTTGGCTATGAGAAAATGAAACTACTCCCAGATCGTCTGCTTCAGGAAGAAAAGCGGAGTTGGACAGAGTCCCAATAGTTAAATGCATCTCGTCACAAGAGCAATGGAATATGAGGTGAGCGTAGACAGAGGAGAAAAACCCACTTTTCAACGAGCAAGAGATATTTCAGGTGCAGGAGGGAAAATGTCAGTGAGCATAATAATCTGAAAACGCCTAAGGAAAGGCCCTTTAACTGTATGTGAGTTTTCCCACTGCACACCTGGCAAGTTGTAAGGAACGACGGCTGGTCCAAAGAAAACCCAGCTTGATGTAATGCCTGCGCATAAAATCAATCAATCTCACTATATAAAGTGCCATTTCAATAAAAATAGATTCTAAGAGATTGGTGATGGATATATTTCGTCAAGCCAAAGGTGCTAGGAATTCACAAACAAGAAGCCGCGCACCATATAGACCTCGTTTAAAGAGATAGATTGTTGATTCCTGCACATGCCGACTTTCTGAGTAAGAAATTCAGACATAATTTAAAAATTGTCCTCGATCACTTCAGTAACAAATTCCAGAGAAAAGGTGTGTGTAAAGGAGACTCAAACGACGAGTGTATCAAGTTAGTCTGGTAATATTTTGAGTACCTTGCAACGTTTGAAAATGCGAAGTGCACCTGCAATTTAATAACACACAGTTGTAATGGTTATCAACTGGAGGTTTTGCACAGGCAGTCTGATACATAAATGAAACCAAGAATTCACGTTTAGTGTGTTTAAGATATTATACACTCCTGAAGGAACAGACCAACTACTATAAACATCATGAATCACAGATCAGCTACAGGAACTTGATTACCAAAAGGCACACGGTATTCAGGGAATGATCAAACGCACCGTGTTGAGGAAATTGTGTAGACTAGTAAATTCTGCATTCCAACAACCACTAATCAGGTGCATTCCAACAACAAAATCTTTTGAGACATTTTCTCGTATTAGGAATAGTCTGTAGATAACACAGCTCGATGATACAGAGCACATTCGCACCTTCAAAAGACATGGAACCGTTGTGATCCGCGTCGTACATTCTGTGCAGGGAAACCAAGAAGACAGTCAACATGGAAACGTTGGTTAGAAAACAAGCCATAGTTTTATCAGATGCTCACTTCAATATCTCTCATTCAATATACATGATGAAGAAGTTCAGTCTTATCGCTGGTTTTTTAATAAAAACTACGCTCAACAAGGACATCGATAGAATTGCTGTAAGAGAATATACAAAAATCATTATTAAAAGAAACAACCTTACAAACAAATGTATGGAACCCGAAACCTAAAAGGCCCCCTTCCATTTACTTAGAACCTGCAGCTGCCATTTTGGGGTTAGGGTTTAGCTACCTGATCATCTGTGCCACAATTGTTTTGGGAAACCTTAAATTTGATGCTTCCAATGCTACCTGCACACAAATGCACACCCACAAACGCTTCGCATGGTCAGTCAAAAAGGATGCTCATTTAGGCTTCATGACATAACTACAAATAGATATGCCTAATAATGAGTTTTTCTTAAGCAGGATTGATGACAGGCAAGAAGCCTGGGAGCACTGAAATAAAAATCCGAAAGAAAACATCTTTCGTACTGTGCTTGTGTCTCCAACAGCCTAACAACTCTTCCGAAGATTGTTTCTAAAATCACACGAGACACTTTACCTTTCAATCAAGAACCGACTACACGATTTTTAAATGGTAGTGAATCTGCTATCAAAAAATCTAAGCCTCCCTATCTTACACTGTCTCCGTCTCATCATGATTCAATTCAACAAGAAACGACTTTGGGATCAAGATCCCTAGAAGGTAATCCGCAGATTGGACTAACACTCGAAATGACCTGGATGCCTATCTAGAAGAGAAGCGAAAAAACAATCGAGGTAGTGAAAAGAGCCAATACTGCTAGAGTTGCACTTGACAGCAATAGCTTGACTAAGTTGTCCATATAGAATCCGTTACAATGAGCATTGATTGATTCCAGTGAAAGCAAAAGTGGAGGAATTACAGTACCTGAAGCTCATCGACGTTGATAGAATTGGAGTGATCTGTGTCGACAGAGTGAAACCACAATCGCAGCGATTCCGATTCCGATTCCGATTCCGTGTCCAGATGATCCCCATGTTGAGTTTGGTTGGCCATGTTGGTGAAATGAGAGCGTGGGTCGTGGGTCCGATGACAAGCTCCCACAAGAGGACTCACTCACTCACTCTCTCCCTCTCCCTCTCCCTCTCCCTCTCCCTCGTGGACTTCATTGGTGAAGCGACCCACCCCACCCCACCCCACCCCTCCTCTCTCTCTCACCCAGCTACGCTACAGTAAGTTATCTCTCTCTCTCCATATCTCTCTCTCTCTCTCTCTATCTCTACGTCTCTCTTTGTCTATCTCACTCTTTAGCTACCTACCAAGCTACCTGACAATGCCAATACCGGCACACTGACATGTCTGTTGCAGGAATTAGTATGGCACTCACATCCTCCCTCCCTCCCTCCATGGATACTACATACCTATGCTATTTACCCCTGCCAACCTCAAAACACTACCACAACATTGCTGTGTTTTATGCGCTGCTTCTTGCATGGCTTCACTTCCTTCCCTAACTTATCGCATTTTGGAGGAATCTATGTGTCTCTCCTCTTGCATACTATGTCATATTCTCTTTGTCTTTGCTAAAGTCTCTTTTATCACAATATGTATAACTTCGTTCAATGGTGGACTACGTGATGCTACTTAGACATAATCTTTTCACTAGACATGCATAGATTTGTCATTCTAAATATATCACATTGGGAGGTATTGTGCTCAAATTTGGAAAATTATTCTAAGTTAAGTTCACTTTATATTAGTTTCTCATAAATAATTACTTCTAAGGCTTCATAGATTAATGGTAGAAAGCTCAAGCATAGTGGTGGTGCATGTGCATTACGCCATCATCTATTTGAGAATTTTCTAAACAATACAAACAAGGCCATTGCTAGTAAATGCTCACATTTTTCAATTTACATGAGCTGCTCATTGTGGTAAGAATTCTTCTTTCCTTTTAGTTCGAAAAGGTAAAGGTTGTGAACTGAAGATTGGTAGTAGTAAATAATATGAAAATTTAAGAAAAAGAACCTCCACATTGCCATGTAATTGTCATATTTGTTGTATCAACACAAAAGTGTGTCAAAATTTGTATTAGATCATTTGATAAAATAAAATTGTATTAACAAAATGACATATCCACTCTTGAGTTACAAAAGACATTAAACTTTTGCAATAAGGTACGTACGTTGAGTTGAAATCAATTCTCTTACAAGGATATTGTGATAATAGATTTTATTATCAATCCTACGGTCATGAATTCTATAGCAAATAGTGGATTAAAAATTTCTTGAAACAATCTTTCTTTAAAAATAAAAATAAAAACAAGGCTTTGGACAAGCTCAACTAAAGGCCATGACATTCTCCTAAATTAGACTGATGTAAAGTACAAGTGTTGAAAAAAATTGTAAAAATTTTCTTATTCACATCTTTGTCAGTTGGACATTTTTGAATGTGTGAAATTAAGCCACCCTTAATCTCCTCACCAAGCTGTATGAACCCAACATCATTGTAATAGAATTGAAGAGCCCAGGGGCATCATTACTAGGAACTGTGTAAATAACAATGACAAGACTGTCATCAAAATGTCATCAAAATGATCCTGGAGGCTTGCTCTCAATATGTCAAACAATCTTTTAATTTTGGAATTGTCTTCTGCCAAAATTTGAAACACCTCAAACAATGCAATGAATTGATTTAAAAGAGCTAGTTGTTTGCATCAACTAAACTAACATACATGTAATAAGCAGTCAATCACAGGAAGCTCAGGACATTACAATTACTTGAATCTATGAGGGAGAAAGACGCTCACATCTCATGATCTCTCCACAAATTCTCCTCCAGATTGTAGCTGGAAAGACAAAACTCTAAAATCCAAAAAGATGTTTCAAAAACTACATGCAAAGCCCTACAAAAGAAGACCATTTTTATGACAATGTACTTTTGCTTACAGTACATTATCTATTGATGTACTACTGCTTCAACAAACAATGCATTGTACATGAGAACGATGATACACATACACAGGATATTGAGCACAAGAGTATTGCATTAATGTAATGCTTCACGGGCTGCACAAGCTTCGTCTATGTGATATTCTAACCATCCCTAATCACTACCGTAGCTTATTAGCAGCTTCGGGCCTGCACCGCCGAATATTTAATTATTTTGGAAAAATGATGTTCGTCTCTCAGAAATTGAATTTCTCCAATTTCGTTTTTTTAGCCAAAAATCAGTAAAAATGACCTTAAATGGCTTAGAACCAACAAAATATTGCAAAAACTAATTTATTCTAATTTCATTTTTTTGACTTCATAATTTTCTATTTTTTTATTTTTTTATTTTTAGAATTATTTTTGTACAAAGCTGCTAGTAAGCTATGGTACTCTTGTACACACAAGGCACATTGCAACTAAGAATGCCGCAGAGAGAATAATCACATAAAAGGAATCATATAATATACTACTCATAATCTGATTCTTGTTTATTACTGGGAGGGGCAAGAAAGAGCCGTTTCTTGTCCTGACAAATGATCTGATTCATATACTATCCTCATACAATATAGTAGAGCGTCCAATAATGGCGCAAATTTCAGCCTAGGGAATCTACTGCGAAATTAGCAGTGCAAATAATTTTCATGCATGGGGAAACTAATTAAAAAGTTGGAGCAAGTGGAATCATCATTTTTGGATTCTTCTACAATTAGTTATGAATTTTGAAGATGGATTCATAGGTGTTTCTAAAATGGCGCACACCCTATAATGTTTTCCATCAGTACATGGTACTGTTGGGTGGGGAAGCTATTATGTACCTCTGATGGAAGATGACTAGAGCTCCATTTTTGGCACTGCGCCATTTTTGGACGCTCTACCATATATCATATGGTGTATTACTACAACAACCACTGACAATGCTGTTGCAATGTTGAGCTCCTATGGCAAAGTTTTTATGTTAGACCATCCATTGGTGGCTGAATGAAATAAGTGCAGCCCATGTTTCCTTTCTTAGCTACGGTTGCAAGCACTCTTGTAATACATGACATTGTGATAAGAGGATGATCAACGTTACTTCAACATATATAGGCGGTGTTAGAAGCATCCATCTGGTCATTGTAATTAGGCTCAAGATCACCAACCTAGTACATCATAGGAAATTATACACGCAATTTAGTTTGCAAATAAGGTTGTTGTTTATCTTTAACAAACAAGCGTCGCCCTCATGAGGATTCAATTTTATTTTGATGAAATATCACCAATCCATGTCCAAATTAAGAAAACAAAAAATTGTTTAAAATTACAATCAATGAGACACCATTCATATTCCTTTGGATTTATGATAGCACTAGGCTATATAAGTTATTTTCCGGCTTCTAGTTGGGGCTCCACAATATATTAAGGCATAGCTTCCATAGCAGCTTCTTCCATTCTTTATACACAAATCAAAATTTGCACAGTAATGGCACAGGTATAAAAGATAGTGGGCCGACAAGAATCTCTGGTAAGAGCTTGCTTCAAAACCCTTCATTTCCGATGCCATTGAATACACAAATGTAAAATTGATCGCCATTATAACTTACATTGTGAATGGAAATGAAAAAGAGACTTGAATGTCAAGGAAGTTGCACCCAGCACATCTTCCAAAACTTAACCCCTAAACGCCTAAACGACCAAAAACTGGTCGTTTTCATTTTTCCAAGTTCCAAAACTGTCATCCAAATGACAATTTTTCATCCATTTTTTTTCTTACGTGGTAAAGTTGAGAGAGATCTATGTAACCTCATTAAAAATTTCTCAAAATAATAATTTCATGAATTTTTGTGCCTCCTTAAAGTCAAAAAGATCAATACCGTGTGTGTATTCAAAAATTCCTTGATACAGACAGCTGAAACACAATTTTGACTATAGGGATGATATTTTTTGCAGTTGAGGTAAACTAATGAAATGTAGTTTGGCAAATCTATTTTCCAGTCCAATTTAAAATTTTGAAAAATACCTAAAATCGAGTGATTTATAGCTGGTATAAGATGAAGGGGTATAACCGTGGCTACTTCTTGATTTTCCACGGTTTTAGGTTTTTTCATCATATTTTTTATTTAAAACATAATTTTTGAGCACGGTAACTAATATAAGGTTTTTGGTTGTCATATTCATCTATGGTAAATATTTCATAATTTTTTAGTATAACCTATATTTGATATGAATTTTCTTTGTTTGTTTTGATTTGAAAATTTATATTAATTACATTTTGAAATATTTAATTTTGATAAAATTATTTCTTGTAGATAACATGTGTATCTAGCTAAGAAAAGTTTAAAATTATTATTTTATATTATTTATAGTAGCAGAATAGAGCATCCAAAGTCAAAGTCTATTTCCGTGGTCATAGGCTCAGGCATTTGGGGGTTAAATCAACATCTCAAATGTTCTCCATAAGACTTGAATTTCTCACCTTGTTCAAAGGCAGTTGGAGCAAAGTGACGTCATCATTAAAATTGGCATACACTTTGTGAATCAAAGAATTGAAATTTCATTAAATTTAGGTGTAATAGATATCAGGTAGCAATAGGTGTAAAAGTTATCTCAGTGATGGATGCCACTCACTCCAATTGCATTAGGGGTGTTCACAGCACAAAATGAGACCACTTGAAAGGGAATCTAGATTTCATCACCGGGACCACCATACAAAGAGGACCCCACATGAGGGCCCCAAAGTCACTTAAAACTTGGTAAGTTGGCAAGATGAGATTGGGCGCTAAAAATTAGTCACTTGAAACTCATCGTGGAGGGTCCTAATCATTAGTCACTTAAAATTGGTCTGCATACAAAATATGGTTAAAGCAAAAGACAAAGAAGTAGACTAAACTTAGGAGATTGTTAGAAGTTCTTTCTTGATTATTTATGATCACTAGATGATGCAAATTTTCTTATGAAAAATGAGAAAGATTCAAAAATTGTAAAGTATCAAATTATATTATTCACCAATGCTACTTGGAAATGAAATTTAATGGCAAAGTTTCTATGTGATTGATTGATGATTTGATCATCATGCATCATTTGCAAAGAATCTTCCAAGATATAATTGAATTATCGAATACAATATTATCACAAGTAGGAAGAATAATTTAAACTTGTTGTCTCTAATATTTTGCATAAAATCGAAATCTAAAATTCAAGATGCTTTCTTGATTTAATTACAAGTAAGATATTTAAAAAACTTAGGTGAAATTTGTTGTCTAAGATTGAAATATGATAATTCAAGTATAGTACTTATTGACCAATTGCTTTTATTCTTATAGTACCATTTGTTCTCTGTAGACCCTACTTTGCACTTTTATTTCTCTTGGTTTTAATTCTCTTGGTTAATTCTTATGGTCCATAGTGTAAACTGACCCTAAGTAATTAATATCATTCCAACAAGCTATTGATACGTCTATTTGTCAATCATGATTATTTGAACGGTTGGATTAACTTTTACTACTTTGATGACCTTGATAAGTCGTTTAAAGAAGTTGGCTTCTTTGGATCATCATTGATATTGCAATTTATTTGCGATGAAAATAGTTGAAATTTCTTAGTATAGTTGTGCACTTCTTCTACTGATATTGTGCCAATCTAAGATATTGTGCAAGAAAATTTGAGCAATGTTTTGATTCATTGAGGCTACCAATTTTTTCCAAGTTTGTAGAGACCATCAATGGATTTTATTTGAAAATAATGTAACAAGGCTTGCTAGAAGTTTAGAAAAGAGCTTTTAAGTAAATTAATTGCCAAAGTATGCTTTTAAAATAAAAAATCAATAGTACATAAGCTTCCGTTTTAGGCTATTTGAGCTGCCTATGTCTCACCCTCCATGGAAAAACCAAACTGGTTAAAAATAGAATTTGGAATTTTTTTAATAAACCACTGAGAAATTTAGTTTTACGAGTAGTCTACAATTTTGATGATAGGGTCCCAAATTTCTATTTTTAACCAGATTGGTTTTTCAATGGAGGGTGAGATGTATAACAATTTACCAGAAGTTACAACCTTTTTGCAGAATTCAATCATTGAATGGTAATTGCAAATTTTACTTTAATATAGAATTTTTTCAATTTTGACATTAAAAACTAATAAACATTCATTGATAAGATAAAAAATAAATTGTTTCAAAGCCAAATCTTGTATCTTTAAAGCGTTTACAACTATGTTGAATTAGTGATATTCATACTTATTGATTAAAGGTGCTATTATAGTTTGTTCTTTTTATGGATACTTGTTTTCATCATATATCTACAGTCCCTAAAGATTCTCTTATATGAATTATATCTAAACTTTAATTTAAATAAAAATATTCATAATCTTGAATAAATAGTATGAATAATACTACTTATACATAAGATTGTGATAACTCTTTGTTTGAATGACAAATATAAATAATGATGGAAGTGTCAAATTATTGATGTAGACTGCTTGAGTTACGGTGGATGGTCATGAAGAATAAAAACTATAGCATATTTAAGAATGATAGATAATTGGAGAGGAAAACTTGAGAACTATCATTGGGAAGGGTAAGATATTGAAATTTTAGGTACAGATTAAAGATGTGAACCATATTTTGATTGATGTGGTAGGCACAAGTAATATAATATTATCCTTTTCCCTCCAATGCACATGCATTAGTATATTGATGGGTATTTCAAATTATGAAGAGAAGAAATTATTTTTTTGAAGTGGTAGCCCCTGCAGAAACATCCCCACTAGTTGGTGGAGCAGAAGCTGGTGCATTAACATTGCCTTTGGCTGGGCCTACTTTCTCAGCTGCAACGCGCACAACATTGAAAGAGACTTCTTTCGTTGCATCTCCGATGGTGGTTGCTACTTGCTTAGCTTTATCAACTATGGCTTCAACTTTTTGTCCAAGCTTGGCATTTGCTTCACCAAATTTGTCAGCTAGGGAACGCATAGCTTGATTGGTCTTCTCATCAGATATTCTTTTGGCTTGTGCAGCCTTCTCCCAAACGTCTTTTTCTGTATGGCCAAATTTTACTTCACTAGTTGATGTTTTAGCCTCCTTGAACATGTCAATTTCAGCTTGTACAACCTCCAGAGATGTTTGTGTTGTTTCCTTATACATTGCACTAATTCCATCTTTGGCATCGACAATCTTGTCTACTACAATTTCAGCAATGTGTGAAGATATTTCTATGGGTTGATCTGATTTCAGGGTAGCATCAGTTTTAGAATCAACAACTTCACTTTCAGTTTTTTCTACAATGTCTGAAGATGTTTCTTTGGTTTGATCCCATTTCTCTAAAACATTGGTCGTAGCATCAACTGATTTATTTATCATAGCTTGGGCTATATCTTCCCATTTCTCTACAACATTAGATTTGGCATCTACAACCTTCTGCAAAGCACCTGGTCTGGCATCAAATATTGAGTTTACAACAACATTCCTTATTGTAAGTGTGTCATCTGATATCAACTCTGCAACATCATATGTTCCTTGTCCATCATTATTTGATATTAACTTCATTCCCTCTTCTTTACTGTTTAGAATGCTTTTACCTTCATTAAGCTTATCATTTATCATGTCATGAGCCACCTCTGCAAGCAATGCGTGCCTTTGATTGGTTGGATCCCACATTCTTTTCGTTGCATCACCAACTTCATGTGGTTGGATTGCAACAACCTCATTTGATTTTTGTTTTCTATTGTCCCACTTGTCTTTTAATGCATCAATGACATCAATTGATGCAAGCTTTGTATGATTTTGTATACTACCACTTGGATTATCAACTTCAATTATATTTTTGGATACTCCGCTCATAATTTCTAAAGCTACTAGCTTTGTTTGTTCTTGTTTCATTTCTACACCATTTTCTATTTGTTGAGGCTTACCTTGTGTTGTTTCTACTGTATTGTTAATTGTTTCCTTGATATCTTCAGGCCTTGGACTCTGAGGAGCCTTGAAACTTGGGCGTGCATAGGAATTCTAACTTTCAACAACACTTATGATAAATTTGTATAACATACTACATAGCTTTTTTTATAAATAAAAATTTATAGCGTAACTTTATAATAAGGTATTACATATTAATATTGATAGAAATCATTACATTAGAAGTTATTTTATATTTCATTGTAAATTAATGAATTTTTCATCAATTTTTAAGATAATAATTTTTCTTGATAAATAAAAATATTAAGATTATAGTTGGTCATAAATTAGAATGATTGATAAAACAAAAATAGAATTAAACTGATGAACAAGGAAAATTCTACCCTACAACATACAATATAACATATGTTGATTTAGTATTTTATCATCAAAGGAAATGTTTATATGAAATAATATATTAAATGATTGAAAAGTATCAAAAATCAAATTTAGTTAATGCTAAAATTTATATATATTTAATAAACACAAAACTGGTACAAATATAATATGCTTTTTTTAATACATTGATTCAAAAATTAATGTTCTATTGTTTATAGAATTCAAAAATTTACCAAAACATTTGTGACTTATACATTTAATGATTTTTTTTTGTTTGGAAGATTATTTACAATTACTCAATAAGAAAAAAATTAGGCTAATTTTTTTATATTTGAAAATAAAAGCAATATATGATTATGTTTTTAACTTTAATTTGTAGCTATTTAATTCAACCAAAAATTTAAGAATTTCAATATTTTATATAAAATGAAAGATGGCATAATGCAAATTTAGGCATAAGAAAAACCTGTCGAGTAGCATCTATTGCATAAGTGTTGTTTAGGGTATTACTTCCTAGATTTACAACAATCTGAGAAGTAGTTGGAATTCTTTGTTCCTAAGTAAATTAAATGATAATGTTAAATTAATGTCTGTGAGATATGTAGAGCTTTTTAACAAAATTTGATACAAATTTTATGAGTTCTAAATCAAAAATAGTATTACAATCAATTTGTAGAAAACAAGACATTATATGTTGAAAATTAAAGCAGTTCGATGGTTTTCAAGCTTCAAGGTCCATTGTTGGTTACAATCCTATTATTTAAAGATGATTGATGTCTCTTCAATCAAATTTTGAAACAGTGAAACAACTATTTATAACCAAACCAAATGAAATGGATTATTTTGCATTCAAGATTTAATTATCAATCCACTTTTCTATTGTATTATAAGCTAATTGGTATTATTTTATATCAATTCTAGATATAAACCAATGTAATCATTTAAAATTAATATCAGTTACCTTTAAATCTTCATTCTGATTTTCAATGGACATTTTTCAAAATTTTGAAAGACTATAGATTATGTGATGCTGCTATTTAAATTTAATATACTATTATATTAGTGGTTTTAAATTTTCAAATAAAAGTATTTATCTAATTTAGCTACATTCATAAATATTTTTTTATGCAAATTATAGTGACTCTTCTCATCTTTGGACTATTTAAAATAAAGTCAAGCTTGATTATCTTCTTTGCTTTTAATACTTAAGTACACCAAATGATTGGATTGGACTTTTCAATGGCTAAAACTTTGGGGATCTTATTCTCCTTCAATCAAAGCTTAATGTCAATGAAATTTGTTGTATTGTATTTGAATTTAAGTTTAGTTTTTATAATAAAACCCTTGCCTTATTCCAACAGGTTCCTAAGTTTTGATAAACATTTTACTACACATGTGTTTATTGTTAGACTCTTGCGCGTTATATAAAATTTGGACCATATTCTGATTTTAGAATGGGATTATAGAGTACATTACTATGTCAACTTTAAAGTGGTAACATCCAAATTTTATAATAATTTTGAGACATAAAATAGGATGATGTGTAAACATGTGAGGTTTCATGGATCCAAAAGACATGAGATACAAGTATTCCATTACAAATTCAATGTGGAATGGAGAGTTTGAGAATACTCTTTTGTGGTACCATGTATGAAATTGTACAAGTTTGATTATATTTGGAAGAGTAGAGTGGAGTGACATGGGTTGTGGGTGGATATGTTATCTACCTTTGGTGTAGGAGAGGGCAGTGACAAATGAAGGTGATGAAGCATGGTGTATGTAAGGTAGATGAGGAGCCAGGTGGTTTTGGGTGTGAGTCGTCTCTCTCTCTGTGTGTGTGTGTGTGAGAGAGAGAGAGAGAGAGCGGGGGATTGGGGGGGTGCGTGTGTCGTGGTCCGGGGGCATGTTGTCGGAGCGAGAGCGGGTGCCGAGCAAGCACAAGCACCTGACCTGAGCTGAGCGGAGCGGAGCGATGGCGCGGTGCGTGGCTGCGGCGTCCGTGGTGTCGGCGTTGGCCCCGTACACCCGGGCCAGGGGTGCCGTGCTCTCCTCGCATCATTCCTCCTCCTCCACCACCACCACCACCGTTTCCACCTTGTACGTGTGCGGGCCCAATTTCCTCACCTTGCAGCGAGCGGGCCTCCCGTCGCGCTGCGTTTCCGCACCCTCCTCCACCACCACTCGGCGCTTCTTATCCTCCGGCATTCGGGCCACCACCCTCCCCGACCCACCGGGCACCAATGTGTTTTGGGCGGAGAAGAGCGTCACCTGGAGGTCCTTGGGGCTGGATGGCGAGGTGGCGAGCGCGCTGGTGCGCGCGGAGCTTCCCCAACCATCGCTCGTGCAGGCGGCAGCAGTGCCTGTCATTCTGGGCACGGGGGACGTGGTGGTGGCTGCGGAGACGGGGAGCGGCAAGACGCACACTTATTTGGCGCCTCTCGTGCAGAAGCTCTGGACGGCGGGCGCGGGCAGGGCCAGCGCGGAGGACGGAGCCCACAAGGGACGCAGCCATTTCGAGGGTTTAGGGTTCGGATTAGGGTTGGTTTTGTGTCCTAATGCGCTGCTGTGCCATCAGGTTGTGGACATGGCCAATGCGCTGCAGGGCGACGACGGGCGACCTCTGGTGCGCGTGGATGTCATTACCGGGGGTCAGGGGTGGCCGACTCATCTTCCAGACGTTGTGGTTGCTACTCCCGCAGCTTTGATGAATAATTTGTTCGGGTTTGATGCGAATCGCCGTCGGCGCCTGGCGTTTGTTCGAGCTGTAAGAACGGTTGTTTTTGATGAGGCGGATATGCTGCTGGGAGGCGGGTTTATGCGGGATGTGGGGCGCCTCATTGACTTGTTCCGCCTTGAGGAGAAGCGAATTTCGAAGCTTCGAGAGCTGGAAGCATCGCAAGAGGTGAAGGTGGAATTCGAAGAACCTGAGTTTCGGAGAGTTTGGACTGAGGCTGAGGCAGAGGGTGAAGGAGAGGAAGGGTTGGAGATAGAGGAGATTGAAAGAGATGCTGAGGGAATCCACGATGATAGTGGCAACTCTTTGCTTTTCGAGCAGCGAGCTCAAGAGAGCGTTGATTCCACTGGTGGACAGAACGCGTCGATGCAGAGGAGGTCTGACTGGCTGCGGTCTAAAAGGCAGTACAAGAGAAGCAAGCAATACATATTCGTTGCAGCTACGCTTCCTCAAGCTGGCAAGAGTTCACCCGGGGCAGTGCTCAAGCAGAAGTTTCCAGCAATGACTTGGGTTAATGGCAACCTCCTTCATCGCCACAACCCTACATTAGAGCACCGGTGGGTACAGGTTACCAAAGACAATAACTTGTTATCTTTGCTGGTAGACGCATTGAGGGACAATCGGTTCAACGGCAGAACTCTCGTTTTTGCTAACAGCGTTGAAGGCGTGGATGCCATTTCACGTGTACTGGATCAATCTGGCTTGAAATGCATGCGTTATCATCGGGACCTGACTGTGGAGGATAAGGCAATTTCACTGCAAAATTTTGAACAAGAGGGCGGTATCCTCATCTGCACGGATGCGGCTGCTCGAGGCCTCGATATTCCCAACATAACTCATGTTATTCAAGCAGAGTTCGCGACTTCGGCCGTGGATTTTCTTCATAGGATAGGTCGTACTGCTAGAGCAGGTCAACCCGGACTTGTGACTAGTATTTTCACAGACGCAAACAGTGAACTTGTAAATGCTATGCGCGACGCCGTGACTGATGCCTTGTCTGTTGAAGGTGCATTCAGCCGCAAGAGAAGCTTACGCAGGAAAATTAAGAAGTATGGTTCTTATCAGGAGTCTCAGAAGGCTAAGTCGGCCTTGTTGAAGCAGTAAATAAGTTTACTGTGAACAACGCTGTCTTTTACTATCAATTGCAAGGCTGGCATACCTAGATCGTTTAGGGTTAAAATATAGGTGAGTGCAGGCCGGAGTTAGTCATGATTGTATAGAAGGTTTACATTTTAGTGTTTGCACCTGCTAAAGAGACTAGTCGCCACATTTAAGTTTAGGTAGACAATTCAATTCGGATCAAGACCTGATAATTTTGTACGAGCATGTAGGATTGAGAGCAAAACGTGACTACGTATGCTAACAAGTTTAGGTGGAGCTTATCTACAAAAAACCTGAAACCTCTTCCGGTGCACAGTTGCTTGAAGACTTATAAGGATTCAACGTGAGCAAATTTACCCTGCATGTTTTGAAGTGCAGTAAGGTGGAGGCACCTATAACCGACCAGTTAAGAGATTTGCCACTAAGATTGAAGGTGTATAAATTGAGGGAGATTTTTCCTTGAAGGGGAAATAGGTTTAAGGAGGAATGCAACTTTAAATGTCATGTTTACTTCAATATTTTATTTACTATGAATTTTGAAAGATATTTTTTTTGTAGTACATATAACCGATATGTAGGCACACCTAAAACCGACCACCATGACACCAAAACTTGATCACTCTGCTACTACCAAAATATTCCCACAAGATTCCCTTTTATTCCCTTTGATTCCCTTTCTACCAATCATGCTTGATACTTTCTTCTAGATCTCCCAAGATTTTGAACAGTAAGTGGTTGGAAATGGAGGTCGGAAATGGAGAAGTCTACTGATTAGTCATGGGTACATGGTCGGCTATGGGTGCCTCCACCTTAACAGACCACATATCTTGTTAAAAAGAGTGTTGATTGCTTCCTTTTGTACGATGACAACCTATAAGTCCCCTTGTTGACTCTTTGATGGTCAGGTGACCTCATTGTGAGCACTCGTGCGTCAAGAACGCAAATAATAGAAAATCTGAAAAGAATTGAATTTTGAATTTTGATGTTCAGAGTTATACTTTACATCTTCTAGAAAACTAAAATTTCAATTTTGAGTTGTTGACACATCAAAAAACCCATGAACTAAATAAAACAAATGTTTCAAATACTTGGAAATACATAAAATACTCACAAATTCAACACATGTACGGATCTCTGTATTCTAGTTCTACGAGCCGAATGCGGAGCCCTTGCACGAGCTGCGCAAGCAGCCCGAGTCTTCCCTCCCTCTGAGACCCCCCCGCAGGGTCTTCCGCCTCTCGTCCCCGACCCGCGACTCCCCCCGACGTTGCCTTCTCCGTCCGTCGTCGTGGCCTCCGTCCTCGTCCACGTGGGCTGATGACTCACCCACCCCCCGCGAACAATGGATCTCCCGCCCACCCCTCCCCCTCGTGTCACAAACCCTTGCGCGGTCATTCCCTCCTCTCCCGATCGGCGTCTCGGTGCTGCAGGCTCCTGCAGCGCTGTGCTCCTGCTGGAGCAACTGGCGTCCTGGACAGCATGTGTGCATAGGTGGCCCCCGTCTTGGAAGCCGCCATGGAGGTGGACGTCGTAGAACTCGCTGATGATCACGTTCCTTTCATTGGGGACTGCACAGGGTGTGGACTCTGCCCATGCACGGAGTGCAATGTACCGTCATTAGAGGATGAGGAAGATGGTGATCTCAGCAGGGACACAAAGGCAGCCAGGACGAAGGGAGGTGCGAGGACCAAGAAGAACACTCTCGAGAAATTGCGTGCTCGGCTACAGATACCACTAGAAGGTCATTTCGACAGAACAGATATTGCTTGGGAAGGGAGGACGAACCAAGGACGCGGTCGATTCAGAGAGACGTTGAGGGCTATTATACCGTGGGACAGATTGGGCGACTTCGTTGAGGGGGAGCAGAGCATGAGGGATTTCCCATGCACTTTCAATGAGGTGCCTGTTGTAGGTCACAAGTTAGGGCAAGCTGAGAATGCGAAAGAGACAAGTTTTCTCCAGAAAATAAAGTAAGTACTCTCCAAACTGCATGCTTTCTATTCTAGTAGTACATATTTCTACATGAGATTTCAGGGTGTATGATGCAGGAAATTTAGAATTTACAGTGTGTGATTCCAGAATGATCCTCACTCTGAGTGTCCTGGGATAGATTTCACTACGAATATGGTCCCCTTGACAGGACGGGTGAGGTCAAGAGAGAGGTTGACAAGATATTCGCGAGTGCTTTGAAAAAAAAACTATCAACAAATAAAAAGAATGCTAGGAAGCGCGTTGAGAAGCAAGAAAAGAAGGCAGCTAAGGATGCAAAGAAATTGGCAGCAGCAGAAGCAAAGCGACTTAAAGCTCAGAAGAAATCACTGCCTCCCGAGCTTCCTCCAGAAGTTGTATCAGATGCTTCATAAGATTCAGATGCAGATGGGGGACGTCCTCGGTTCCAGGACGACGTTCTTGTGTCAGCAACCGTTGGTCCTGGGAGGCAGCGTAGGGCGAGTAGAGTCGAAGCAGGTATGACCTCAAAGCGCGGGTGCCACTGTAATTTTGTAGCAAAGCAGTTATACATGGACAATACTCTTTGCGAAATACAGTACCATATTATGAACCATGTCAATAGAGAAGGAAAGCCCTGTCATGGTAGTAGTTTCGCAGGTTTCAGACACTCCTTATGTGCTAGGCTGTCCTGGAGAACTAGGCACTGGATTCGATCCATGCTTGCACAGAGTTTCTCTCCTGGACAGGTTATGGCCTTCCACAAGAAGGAGGTGTGGGAGTGCGCCATGGCTAGTAGACCTTGCACTAGAGACACTTTTATTATGCCCAATGACGTATACAACTTGAGCAAGAAGAGAGCGCCTCAATTATGGCAGAAGCATGCAAGAGACCCTATGAGTGTAAGGATGTGGAAGGAGGAGAACAAAGAGTCTGTCTTCCATTACCACGAGTTTGGCAACATCAACCTAAATGAACTAGCACCAACTGCAACAAAAGAGGAAGCACCTTTCTGTCTTGGAATTCAGACTCCATGGCAACTGGAAATGATGCTGAAATATGGGCATAAAAGACAGGTGGCCATGGACGCAACATTTGGTACCAATGAACCCAAAGTAAGCACTGATAGTATATAGGACACTGCGTTGTATTCATATTTGCTGTCTTTTTATCTCTTGAATTATAGTAAACTAATCCAAGACGGCTGTTTCTGCTGCAGTATCCACTATACACGGTCATGGTTTTTGACGAATGGGAGAATGGGATTCCCGTAGCTTTCGTCATTGTTGGAAAATCAAAGGAGAAGGATGTGCAGCCCTGGCTTGAGACGTTAAATGCACAATGTCGAGCTTCATAACCGGATTGGGAGCTCGGTTCATTTATTGTGGACAATGCCCAAGCAGAGATAAATGCAATATCGTAAGTCCATCTTCTTACTATACTGATTTTATAATTTTTATTTCTAACAATTATTATATGTTAGTACGCACTTCTGTTTTTCCTGAACCGCAGTTGCTGTTTTGAAGTACCGTCTGGCCGGGTTTGCCAATTATGCTATGTCTATGGCATGTGTGGAAGGCCTGGAAGGAGAATGCTGTCCAGAAAATAAAAAACGAAAGTTTGCGTGTCCAGGTGCTGAAAGCCGTTGAGGAAATTATGTACTCACCTGATTTGGCAGAAGGGGACATTGCAGTTCAGAGAGCGAAACAGAAGGTTGATGCTCTTCGTGAACGATTCCCTGCTGCGGAAGCCTTCGTATCCTACTTCAAAGAGATGTGGAGTGGTAAAACGGGTATGTGGGTTACCGGTAACAGGAATTTTCCCCACTGCGGCCAGGACACGAATGCAGCAGTCGAATCTTATCATGCTAACCTGAAATCTATTTTGACACAAACTAGACAGAAACTTAGCGGTCGGCGCATGGAATGACTAGTATATCATCTAATAGAGGATGTCTTAACGCATTATTGGTACGCAGTTCAGTGCAAACTTTATGGATTCATAAAGAACAGGAAAGCTGAAGGGATAGTAGCAGGAGCTGTCCTGAGAGCCCAAGAAATACCTGATGACTACGTATCCATTTACCCTGACGGTCAAGACATTGCCATGGTGGTGTCCGTAAACAATTACCCTGCTGTTTGGACTGTAACATGTCCTGATTCCATTTGGGCCCAATGCGACTGTCCAATGGGCAAGAGAGGTAATATCTGCAAACACTGTGTGAAGGTTTTTAAGTCCTTGTACCCTGAGGTGGAGGACGCCGTCATTATTCGTGTTGCTGGAACTTTGAAGGGAACCATTGAGTCTAGCATGAACAACTCCAGCATTGATGCCTTCGCAAGTGGGAGACTCGTTAACAATGGAGACGAACAGGAAAAGGACGGAGGTGCTAGGACGCAGACTGTAGGACCGAATGGTCAGTTTCGTGATTTTCTGGCTGAGATAAAAGAAATTCAGGAATTAGTGATCCACGACAGATCTCTTACTGCTTTCGCTTTGGCACAAGTAAGAGCTACTGAGGGGAAGATTTTTGATAGCCAATCGAAAGCTAAGGCTAGGCTCTTACATCCTTTATCCCAACCACTGTTCCACTCTGGGACCTGTAACAACAACACTAGATGGCATCCCAGTTTTCTGGAACTATCTAGACACAAGGGGGGAAATGTTGGGAAGAAGAGAAAGGTTGCCCAGGATAGCTGATATACCATTCTGTCCTTTTCATGTACTCTGCATTAAATTGATCTTACATAGTACGCTATGATATGTTTCATTCTTCATGATACCATGTACGTTATTGAATTCCCAGGACAGCATCGTCCTGTCTGTCTTATTGGTGAAGCTGCGTTTAGTGTTGGAGATTTTGTCCTTGACTGCAATCCCATAATGCCTTAACGTTCCCTTCTTCTTCTCGTTTGCACTTCTTATCTTCTCTTATTGATCCATAGTGTTTCATTTCATTTTTTAAATTTAATTTTTTTTTTTTTTTTTCCTTATGTCCTTTTTAATTTCTCTCTTTCCTAGTTTCATTCCTTAATTTTTTTTTTTTTGTTTCTTTAATCTGCTTTTTTCCATTTTCTCTTCTTTTCTTCCCCTTTAATTTTATTCTCTTTTTCGGAACCCTCTCCAATTGTTTTTTTCCTTTTTTTTTTTTTTTTTTTTTTTTTTTTTTTTTTTTCTTTTAATTCGACAATTTTAAAACTTGTCCTTTCATTTTTCCTTCTCCTTTCCCAGGACAGCACTACAAGAAACTGTGCGAACGGAAATCCACATGTGTTCATCAATTTTTTTTTTTTCTTTCAAAACAGCCATGGCAAGTTCAAAACATACATCTTAGAGCATATAATGCCCCTAAAACCCGAGGTCTCTTAATCCCGCATTATTACAAAACTGTTCTAGCAATTAAAGCGCAGCTAATTGTCCCGGCATGTAGGCTGTCCAGCTATCTCCTAAACATGTCAAAAAATTATGTACATCGTCTTATGCATACCCACAGCGGCGGACACGCGACCTGGACACATTACTCTACCTCACACTGTCTACTCTGTCCCTCCTAACTCCACTGCTGCTTCGGGGTCACAAGCGATGTCCATGGCATTGCTGTCCTCGCCCTTGTACTTGGATGTGCTGACGACCTCCGCTGCTCCTGAACCACCAGCTGCCCCGCTTGGCTCGTTCTTGTCCACTAACCTTTCCTCCATCTTCTGATCACCGTCATGGTCTTGTTGTCCTTGTGAACCATCGACCAAGTCTCCAAGGTCACCCACTCGGTTCACTACCTCCATTGTGCACAGAATTTGTGATGCACCAAATCCGGGTAGGTCTAGTCCCTCCAAGTCGGACAGCGGCTCTGCTTCCTTGTCCTTGCTACCTACAGTCCACGGGCTGAGGTGCTCCACACAAAACTTCATTGAAACGTCCCGCAGTTCTGTCATGGCGTCTGTGACGTCGCTGGGGACAACATCCCATTCGCCGGTCCAGTCCAGGGAACAGAAGGAGTACTCCAGGTCGACGCCCTCGCGGAGCAGCATAACCCGCCAGAAGTCCTCCAGCGCCCTGTCCCGTCTCTCCGTGGAAGCCTCCAGCCAGAGGACGCGTCAGTTGTCCTCCTTGTCAAGGGCGAGCATGTCCTTGCATGCGCGCCACAAACAGGCACGCAGCCAGGATGATGCAACCTTGACAAGGGCTTCAAACCCTGTCCGAGTGGAGGTGACATCACAGAATGTGACGAAATCAGGACTGCTAGTATCCATAGAGGAGAACAAGAGCTTACCCAGAGTCGACAAGTCCCTCATGGCGAACTTCACCTGCGCCATCTTCTCGTACAGGAACTTGGGAGTTACACCTACTCTTGGACAAATCATCAGTGCTTCCACCCCATTCTCCCGCCGGCTGAAAATCTTGAGCGCTCTCACGAATGGAGGAGGAGGCGTCCCACACTGCTGGCTGCGACATTCGGCTTGGATCCAAGTGAGGACATCTTGGAACTCCTCCTCGTTATGCCTACAAGGTAAGGTAAGAAATCCAGGAGTCGGTTTTTTGAGAAGACGCATGAACAAAGGCGACCAATTCTAGTGAGCAGCCTCGGCCTGAAGTAGGAGGTTCCTGTCGTATCTCTCCATGGTAGCAGCAACCCGCGCCTTCCTCTCTGCTATGACAGTCACCCTTGCTTGATTTCTCTCGTCCTCCGCCTGCTGGTACTTCCTCACGTCGCTGTGGTGGACAATGAAGGCGTCTATTTCCATCTACATCAAGACGTCTATCTTCTTCCTGAAAGCATCGAGGCACTGCTTTGCTACGAAGCAGTCCTGGGACAAAGACACGTTATAGAATTAGTATAAAGAACCATAGTATATATAACATATGAAGAGGGAAAACAGAAACCGAGAAGGGGAAATGGACCTAACCTGAATGGCAGGATCTATCGCGAACGCCCCCCATGCATTGAAGATTTTCCTCCCCAGCAGTCCGTTTGCGTGGAGTGTAAGGACGGCATTCTTGGCCTTGTCCAGATCCGTGAGCAGGTCGAGGTCAATGACATCCCCAGTCTGCTCGATAAGGGAATACAGACCTGGCGGTTTAGCTGGTTTTCGTAGGGCTTCTCCAAACTTCGAGTCTGGAAACTTGGTCAGCGCCTTCGTGATCAACTGCTTCTCCAATTCACCACGGGGGTCCCTTGGCGGTGGGGCATGTTGTCTAAAGGCACTGGAATCCCTCCAGGACGCCCCTTGTTGCCTGGTTTCTTCGGAGAGGAAGACTCCGTTCGAGGACGCTTGGACACCGCGGGACGAGCACGTGTCGCAGGCTTTGCCAAGAATGGCACTCCTCCCTTCCCTCTATCTACTGCAATCCCCTTACTAGACGGTGTCGCTGAGGATCCAGCTTTCGCTCTCTCGACTGACTGCCCCTTGCCCTTTCTCGCACTGATGGCTGTCCTGTTATCGAGTGCCTCATTTTGCTTCCTCCGGAGCTCAGCTATATGGTCCAGGACGGACGGGTTATCTTTCTTCCTCTTCATTGGCGGGTGGCTCATGTACGCGCTGTCCCCACTCGATGCGTCACTGCTGATCTCGACCAGCTCCTCCTCTCGCTCCTCCACTGAGGGCTCGTCCTGTGGCCTTTCTTCCCCCTTCCCTCCATTCTGCCACATAAGTTTTATGTTGTACTTCGTGAAGACCGCCTTCAGATCCGAGTTATCTTTGGCGCCATTCACGGGAAACATCTTCAACAGGCCATCCTTCTTCGCGGAGTACATGGAACATAAGTCTTGCTGTCTGTGCCATGCAAGCTCACTTTTGTCGACCATGTTTGTGTTCCAAAGTCTGCAAAAAAAAGGAATCCACTTTGACTTCATCTTCAGCGTCCTGTGCTTCCTGCGCCACAGTGCATTCACCTCTACTACCAACCAGTCAAACTCAGACTGGGTGTAGGCCTCACGCATCTTCTCCTTGTCCGTCCAGACGGTTGTACAGAGAATCACGCTCTCCATCTCCCCCCTCTTGTTTCTGACTGTCAACTGCAAAAACGAATTAAAACATTGAGCACAATCTGAACTCTAGACTGGAGAAGACAAAGAATAAAGTTGAAATATAAAGAATGGGATCAGACTAGACAAACTTACACCGGGGACGATGCCGGGAGATGCTCTTGTAATCGAGAATGGTTGCCTGGCTCCGCAGGAAATCCACTGCCTCAGCATAAGTGCGCTGGGAGAGATCGACTCCAACACGTTCACCGTCCTAGACAATTGGCAGCCACGGTTAGTTGATTGAAGACATGAAAGAGCAGAACATAGGACGCCATCATCCAGGACAGTAGGAATGGCAACGACATCGCGAAGCCCGAATAGAGAACAAGCACATCTAAAAGACGCTAACGACCAGGACTGCCGGAACTCCAACATCAGAGCTCTCCTAAACACAGAACCTTCGCTAGCAGATGTGAAATGCTCACGACCAGGATAGGGGGAACTCCAACATTGGAGCTCCCCCCCCCAAAAAAAAAAACGAAACAACACTACCAGTACGCTACCCGACTTCAAACGGAAAAGAAGGAACTCTTGGAGCTTGTCTATGGCATTCAGACGACAAGGACGAGGACGCGGAAAAACAAGTCAGTATACAAATACCATGGACAGAGCACTTCAACACAGAAAAGAACTAAACAACGACGACTTCAAGATTGTGAACTTACCCGGGCCGCCATTGCTTCCTTTCGGTGTTGCGAGGAGTCTACCGCGAGGGACTGCGAATGCGACAACGTAGAGAGACTGTGAGCCCCAGAGTTCAAGCTCGTTGATGAAGAAGACGACGACCTAAACCCTAGCACTAAAGCAACGCCGTAATCTTCAATGCTGTCTTCAATGCTGGCGCATGATGACCTCGACGAAGGGACTTGCATCTTCCAACCTGCAGTAAATTCACTGCTCCCACGACGGCGCCTACCAGGACACATACACGGCGTTGAGAGAACAGAATCACACCTACAGCATCGCAGCATCACGGCGGCGGTGCGAAGAGAGAATGACCGTGCTAGGGCACGGAGTGGGCGAGGGGTTGTTCACTGGGGTTTGCGGGGGGGTGGCTGAGTCATCAGCCCACATGGACGAGGACGGAGGCCACGACAACGGACAGAGAAGGCAACGTTGGGGGGAGTCGCGGGTCGGGGACGGGAGGCAGAAGACCCCGCGGGGGGGGAGGGGGGGGGGGGTCTCGGAGGGAGGGAGGACTTGGGCTGCCCGCGGGCTCGCGCAGCCCGCGCAAGGGCTCTGCATTCGGCTCGTAGAACTAGAATACGGAGATCCCACATGTACTATGTGGTATTTCTTGTCTTTGTTAAATAGTTTTTTTTTTTGGAAAGATTGGGTACTCTAATTTGTGTTCCATTTGTTTATGTGTCTTTGATCTTAATTAATGTACCAACTCCTTTCATTGTTTAATCCCTAAAATTCCTTTATTACGTTTCACCAAAAAGTGCTCCACAACTACCATTTTTTATGTGAAAAGCATGAATGACTAAAAAACCATTATTTTCCAATTTTAACCATAAGATCTACAACTAGATTATTGTAGTAGATAGTTCAAAAACTTTCATCATAATCAACCTTAAAGATTAGAAGATCATAGCGGCTGAAATTTAAAAACAAAATTTTTTGGTACAATTTAAAACTAGATTGACACACTCCAACATTTTTTTTCAGCAGGTTTTTTCATTATAGATTTTGGAGTTTTGGTGCATGACAACTAAGTTAGCTAATTGTATAAAAAAAAATCACTCACAAAAGACAATTGTAGTATGTTGAAAACAATGTTTTTATTAAGTTGAATACATAAGAATGCGAATTCATATTTATTTCTTAGAATTCTATTATTTCATAAAGTCCAAAAGGTCAAAGTAAAGATTGCTGTCTACCCTTTTTTTATGAAGGAAAGAAGAGGTTTTTCTAGTACATTGTATGAAACCGTGAGAAAACTTCGATATTTTGTGGAATGAAAATTTTTGTATTGAAAGAGGGCTTTTTTTGGAAAATCACAGAGATGACAACATTAAGTATTTGTAGAAAAAATCTGAAAGGTAACAAATGTATTTAACATGGCTGCCCAAATTGCTCACCAAAAACAAAATTCCACTTTGGGTACTACGATTTTTATTTAAATGTCTAATTGGGAAAAAAATTAGATTCCCTCGAAGTTCTTGTTTTGGCCTACATTCACAAAAAGTTTCAAAAAGAATCATCTAAAATTGACTTCACAGGTACGTGCCCAAACTTTCAAAAAACTCATTCTAAAACAATTGTCCTTTAGGGGTTGATGCATAAATTTTTATCCACAATGATGAAATTCAATATGACTTGTAGAATTCACAATAATTATGTTTTTTCTTGATATTGAAGATTGCAATAGAGAAGTGTTGACATAGATCATTCTTGAACCTAGTTGCTTTTATTTTTCAAAGTTTAATCCAATTCTATTTAATTTTGAAGTTACACATCCTTCAAAATATTATTTTTTAGTATGTTATACAATTCATAAACATATTATAATCTTTCAATCCAAGAGTTTGAACTTACAAAGGTTAAACCCCTAAAGTTCTTTGGTGTTTTTGAAGCAAAAAATGCCAAAACTAAGGTATACACACCTATGACCGATAACTTAAGCATTTTAGCATAGTAAATCTTGGGTTTTCAATAAGGAGTTATTTTTTGTGCGTAGTATCATAAGGTTCATGAAGAATGAGCATTTTTTCAAAATTAATTCAGTAAAATTCAAATTACTACAAATTTTTTTGTTCAAAAGTTAGGTTTACACATAACCGACATATAGGTGTACCAATGACCGACAATACTCAAATTAGTGAACAAACATATGACTAGTTGATTCCGTCACACTCACAGAGGCATTCTATTGGAGGATGCATCCTAAATCTACTGTTCATCAAATTTTTGGCTACTTATCTCTCATGGGAAGCCTACATATCAGACATGGGTTCATTCACCTTCATGGGTGTGTATACCTTAACTCTAAATAGACATCACACACATCATTTTACTTTTTTGACACAAGCGAAGATCTTATTTCACTGCGAGTGTAAAGCAACAGTCAAGCGAAGCCGGCGTTGCCACACTTTCACATCACAAATTAAAATGTGTACTCCAATGCACTCTACGAATCGGCGTAACAATGAATCGTAAATTCGAGATACAATTCATTTCCTAAATTATTGGATTTATCTTTGATTTTATCTAAACTGTTTATTCAACGATTAAATGAATGACACACATTAATTTTCACCAACATAGATCAGGTATTACAGAGCAAAAAGCAGAAAAATCTTGACTTCCATTGAACTCCACCACATTGCTGATAAAAAGGGGTTTAAACTCTTGTTTAATTAATCGCAAACAACATCAGAATAGAGAAACACAGTCCTCCTCACGCAATCCTTCACTTCTAGAAGCTCTACGTCGAAAACCTCAAATTGCTTGGCACTAAAGAACGTCGATGGTCCAACCTGTTCGAAAAAGGAAAATTTTAAGTCACAAATAAAGAGAAGGAGTATGTTGTGATAGCACACTTCGTAGATCACATGCATTTGCTGGGTGCGAAAACATCAATATTTTCACACCGACCGTTAAACTCAACATTGTTAACAAATACTTATTCCTGCTTCCTACACGATTACTAACAGGTTCTACTAACCCAAGAAACGAAATCATGAGAAAGAAAAGAACAAAGAATGAGTCCAAAGCCATGAAGAAAAGAGATCAGAACAGCAACAAACACACTCAATTCAATGCCTCTCATTAACGTTGATAATGCCTACCGGAGGGCCAAGTTCGGGAGGAATAACAATCCGGCGCTTGCCCCCAGGCTTCATAGTTCGAATTCCTTCTTCAAAACCTACACATGTAAACATCCCATCAAGATCGAGCTTACATTCGGACAAATGAATGATCAGATAGTAGCTAACCTGCACATATATCACTTAAAAAAGCAACACCAGCAAGTAAGGCTAGAGGATGTACCAGGAATCATCCCTTTGATACCAAGTCGTGTACGTGCAGGTTCACCTTGCTGATAGCTGCTATCAATGCGCCGCCCATTCTCATTGTACCCTATGTAATGGAACTTTACCTGCTCATAAAGTACATCGACAACATACATTAGCTCTAATGAGGATCTGTAGAGTATACATTGAATGCAACTGCTCTCGTTGAACCCAATCCATTCATAGAGTTCTTAAGAAAAACTAAACAAGGTAATGTAAACACCTGTTGGCCATCCTTGGGTAGCTCGCCCTGGCCTTCCACAAGGTCATAGTAAATAAGTCCTGACTGCGCCGTCGTGTACTTCTCATCGGTTACCACCTTCACTTCGAATCCTGAAAGCAACAAGTTTGAAAACATTTCTGTGAAAGAATCTCAAATGTTGGAAAGAAAACCCTGATCAAGATTTGATTTCTACTAAAGGTGATACTTCGGCAGACGAAATTAAAGGATAAGATGGGAAGATATACCTTCACGAATGAAGTTCGGGAAATCCTCAGGAGCATTGTTAACCTTTTGCATTCGCCGATTTTGATCAAGCAATTTCTTCTCGTCATAAGGACTCCTCGTGTCTTTCTTCGTTACTGCAATAGCAGTGCCTTTCTCCGCCCATCTTCCTACTAGTAATGCGCTTCCTAACCCTATTGCAAGATTGACAAAATCCCTGCGCCTCGATGTCCTACATGTAGTAAACTTAGAGTCGTCTAAACCATTCGAGGGCGGCGCTTCGCTCCTAAAGCGATGCTCAGTTTTCAATCCAGAACTCGATTCACGAGATTCATCTGCAGTATCCGAGTGCATACACCGCACCTTAGCACATGTCGTCCGTGTTGCCAAACTAGGAGCCTCGGCAAAACCTTTGGGGGCGCTTCTAAGAGACCACGCTGATGCCGCATTGCAACAAAGCACATGGTTAGGATGTAGCCAAACCCTGCACAATTGTAGGCTCATAATTACATGCTATGTTTGTCAACAACTCTAGAGTAGAATGAAGTGAACGCAATACTTGGAGTGCGAGGCTCAGCTTGTGGCCTAAGGTCACCACAAATTGGTAACGCGAATACAAAATGCACAAGGAGCAGGGAATAGAATGGAGTAGATGGGGGGGGGGCATACAGGGAGAGGGGCAGGGAGGCAAACGAGCAGCGCAAGCTGCAGCCATGGCTGCAATTGCGTGCGACGTGCAGCAGAGCAGAGCAGAGCAGAGCAGAGCAGGCAAGAGGAGGAAGGCAGAAGGAAGGGCGGCAGAGGAGGCAGCAATCCTGTGCGAAGTATGTGAAGAGCAACTGACTGGGCACCACCACAAATTAACAGCAATCCTCCGGAGTGGGGTGCGGGGTGCGGGGTGCGGGGTGCGGGGTGCGGGGTGCGGGCTCCGTGTTCCGCCGTGGAGTCTGGCTCCCAACTCCCCAACTCCCCTGGCCCCTCCCCAAACTGGGGCCAGCCAGGCCAGTGAGTCGGGGTTTATCCAACTGCATTCAGGTGCCCACTGCCCCCCCTGCCCCCCCTGCCCCTGCCCCTCCTGCCCTCTTCCATGAACATTGTCACTGTGAATGACATTTGGTCTCCATCACATATTGCATGCTTACAAAGATAACAATTGTTTTCTTCTAGAGTATTGTTGTTGGATCCATAAGCATATTATTAAAGCCCTTCTTGTTAACAACTTCATAAACCTATTCATACATGTGCATTGACCTATGTTAAAAGAAAGTTGTTTACTGAAGTTAAATGACACATGTTCATTGAAATACAATTACATTCCCGCTCTTGATTCTATCAAATTAGAATTGCGTTGTCAAGTAATTTCTACGCCTTGTTCATCTAATTTTTTGTGATCAACTCCAAATTGGTTTAAAGGTTTCAAACTAGAGCAGAAATTATAATGGATTGTTTTTTAATAAAAATAATTGTTGTTGACATCCTACAAAGAATTTTAGGTTTGTAGAATACAAGTTTTTATTTAGAGACTTTAATTTATTGATAGCATAATGTGATTTATTATGAATACCTTACACACTGATTTCAATAGTGAAGGTTCAATAATCATTGCATCATGGTGAGGTTGAAGTAGTTGCACCAACACAAATCATTTTATCATCAAAATTGGATAATATGAGATGAAGTAATTTTTTATGAGAAGCCCATTGAACATGTAGATTGCAACATCCAACAAATTTATAATACTTTGCCATAAGGTTTTTAGAAGTTCTTGGTAATTATGAATTGGATTCTTTGACATTTGGTGTCCTTCTATAGCAAATACTTTAAACATCTATTCAAATACATTGTCTCCAATTTTGTTAAATATTCAAGCTTTTAATTAGTGAATAACATCTTTTAAAATTTTGAGCTATAATTTGGTTTTTAGTTTGCTCTCTCAAGATGGAATTTTATCTTGCATCAAATAGTAATTAACATTCAAACCATTTGAGCTTGGAATGTCAACTTCTATTTAATTATACAATGTCATGTGTACAATGCAATAATGTATGTGTATAATCTGAGGCACAATGCGGGACAAGCGACATG
Organism: Ceratodon purpureus; assembly: GCA_014871385.1. NCBI lineage: Eukaryota > Viridiplantae > Streptophyta > Bryopsida > Pseudoditrichales > Ditrichaceae > Ceratodon > Ceratodon purpureus. The sequence continues at coordinate 9,585,368 of CM026421.1, read as the reverse complement.
ACCAATTAATCATCTTTCTACTTGTATTGCTGTTTCATTTTGAAGTTGAATTGATATGTAGATTGTTAACAAAGTATACATGTTTTGAAGTTTTGAAGTATATGAATTGTATATGACATCCATTTTTTAAAAACACACAAAGAATTCTTTCTCAAGACTACTTCCACGGATTATGGTTTTCAACACTTCAAAGTGCATCATTCAACATGCATTGTGAATCTTCCTAGTTATGGGTTTGCAATTGTGGTTGTAAGCTTTCAAAATTGATAACATCAAAAATTTGCTTTCTACATATATAAGAATAAATATCTATGATGATATTTAGAAAAGAGTTTGTTTTCATTTCCAAAGAATAAATCATTTGTTCATAAATATCTTTGGATTACAAATTGTTGAGGAAATAAGAAAGAAGTAATAAAGAAGCACTAAAGTGTTGAGCAATAAATGATTTCAACAAGGAGTAATATAAACACCAACATAAATATAACATGAAGTCCACCTTGGGCAAAACTAACTATAGCGTGATTATCAACCCTACGTTTGAACTGAAGATTGGAACCAAACTTAGAATTGACGCATTAATCTTTTTGAACCATGCCATTGATAATTGCTTCAACTCATTCAAAGTGTTCTTGAATTTGTAGACATAGTGCTCATGTCCTTTTCACAAGTTCAAAGACCACAATGAAATTTAATCCATGCACTCGGAAGTATTATTTTGCCATAAGCCTAGTATTATGGCATATAATGTCTATGTGTGCATCTCTTTTTGTCTTGGACACCTATGTACAGCCAATAGCTTTGAGTCTCTTGAAAATGAAAGCTCATATATTCCACTCACAAAGAAAGAGTGGATCAAACCCGTTTCTTGAAATGGTAATATGTGCATGGTTTGAATCTATCCGCGAGAATACTTGATTCTTCCACTACTTTCTAAGGGGCTTCTTCACCCAGAAGACCAATATCCACCTTCTGTATTCTTGTCTTAAAGTCCACACTTGTTGAGGAATTGTAATCACCTTTTTTGTTATACGTTTCATTTTCTCGCAAGCCCCTTCTTTCACTCTAAGAAAACCCCATTTTTATTGATGTTATACATGATGTCTCTAAAAACGCAAAAACATCGACAGTGATGTCTTGCAAGCGCAAAGACAACTCAAACAAGGCGAATATCTAATGAGACACCGCAGAGGACACGAAGACATCTTTGTGTCTAAGACGTCTTGAGGTAATTATGGGAGGGTAAAGTGTGTGCCACATGGGTGCCACGTCGACGACACATGAGCGTCAAGTGAACGAATAGTGCTACATGGCAATGAATTTCATCCGGATGTGGACTTTTACGTGGTCCTACAAAAACTGATGTGGCGGTGCCAAAATCCTCCATAGCAGTCAGGAAAACCCGACGCAGCAACAGAGAAAATCCAGCGTGGACTCAAGAAAATGACTTGGCATGGCATGTTACGTCAATAGAGTTTTAGGGGGTTTTATGCTCGAATCTTGTTCATGATAGATAATCACACAATATATCAGCGTGTTCTGCAAGACATCCAAGATGTCTTTAGGGATGTCTCTCGCGATGTCCCCGCAATTGAAGGAGCGTCTACTGAGACATCTGGTAAAGGAAGAATTTACCAACTAAACCCTAGCCTTTACAATCCCATCAAAACCCAACAAAACCCAACTAAGCTAACTGCTCCAAACCCTCGTAAGATGCTGAAAATGTACAATACAAGTGCAAACAGATGTCAAAATTGCATAAAATGGGTCAAAAGAGCCCCAAAACATGGTACAACACTTCCTAACAGCTCTCAAACCTCTGTGACTCTACCTGCTCTAGTGTAGAATAATTATAGGAAACCCTAACCTTGCCTCTTAAACCTCATGAACTGGCGGAAGTCATCCAATCGACTGGTGACAAAGTTCATCCAGTCGGCTGATGATAGAGTTCATCCAGCCGACTGGATGACTGTCGAAGGTAAGGATGAAAATTGAAAAGAGACTAAGGGAACTAAGGAAGGGGAGATTGGGAATCTCCGGTTAACAACATAGTTGGAGTTTAGGTAGCTTGTAGTTAAGGCATTGTAAATAGAATTTGCAATGAGGTAGAATTAGAAGGAAGGAAGTAAAAGGGGATAAAAGGGAGAGAGTTGATTTACCACATGGTGCACATGTGGCATGAGTAGGTGAAGAGATAAGGACCAGCCCACTTGCATTGACCTAGCCAAGTGAATAATAAGGTTGGAAGGACAAGTGGGTGGTGGCTAAGTCTTAGGGGCGTTCATGAATGCCACGTGTCCTAAGGAACTTTCAAGTGCCAAGTGGCTTGGAATGTCCGTTTAGAGTCATTTAGAGATGTGCAACCAAGTACTATAAGTAAAGGGCTTCGAAAGAAGCTCAGAGTCTCACTCCATTCATTGTTTGTACTACTTTGTGTGCTACACTTGTTAGAGCAATCATCTTTCTTATTCTTTCAATCTCGACAGACATTGCTCGAGTCATGGTATTGCTTACGTCATGTTGTGAAGGATGTTTTATAGGGTGTTTTAGGATGTCCGGGAGAATGTTCAAGATGATGTTTGATATGACGTTTGAGAAGATGTTTGAGAGGAGTTTGAGAGGAGTTTGAGAAGATGTTTGAGAGGAGTTTGAGAGGATTTTATAGTATAATGGACACAGAAAACATCCCCACATCTTGTTTACCACGTCTTACAAAATATCCAAAGCTATGCCTAGAAGTCTATTGAAGCATGCTCCACTCACCATTCAAACATCCTGGATTGTCATTGCTAGCTCTTGGTACTCTTACATGGTCGTACGCATGTCCAACACTGACATGTTCAATAGGCCAAACACACATGTGGTCAAACAAGGGATTCACAGGAGAAGAAAGAAATTGCCATAAATCCCGTCAGTGGGACAACCAATATATGCATGGTTTATAATACAAACTGCTACCTGTAACAAGACATCTCTTGGGTTGTTCTAGCAAACATTTTCAGACGCTCATGGAAACGTCAAAGCGTTTGACTGGGCGTCTCAAAAGACTTCTTCCAGATTTTCTTCCAGATTATCCATAACTACCAATCAGAATGACTTCTTCCAGAATTACTCATAACTACCAATTAGAATGAACTTCATTGAGTTCATTGAGTTCCATAGCGTGCAAATATTTGATGAACCTATCATAGACTATAGTTCATTGAGAATCATAGCGTGCAAATATCCATATCAACTATCAAATTTTTGTAATGTTCATTACAAGTTTTGATTTTAAGTTTATGTGAGTGCAATATGAGTTCAAAAATTACAGTCAACAGCCAATATTGGAACATTTGAAAAGACATCAAACACGACATTCAACTGTGAATGCAAATGTCTAAGATGACGTCTATGAAGATGTCTTAGATGCCTACGAATGAACTCTACACTCAATGAACTCTAAGATGACTACCAATTAGAATAACTTCTTCGAGATTCATTTTAAGTAAGTAATTTCCTTTACCAATGCCAAAAAAAGACGCTAAAAATAACAAACATGCAATCCTAATTAACATTTATGTGAAATATTAATGCCTTATTGTAGTCAATAAGTGCACACACAAATTTTGAAAGAAAACAAAAGGTTGTAGATAGATTTTTTAGCTATAAACTTTTTTAATTTATACATATGTGAAGAGAATTATGTTTGACATCTTTCCAAGTTTTTGCAAATTATTGATGTTTTAATTTAAAATATGTGTTGCCAAAGAGTATCTTTGATTATTGCTAGGATACCTTTTTAATGGATTTTTAATTGGTACCGTTTATGACATTGGAGTTGAGCTTTGAAAACATCGTTGCGTTTCCTGGACGTCGACTTTGATGTTTTCACGGACATCCCTTTAAATGTCTATAAAGACATTCTTGGGTTATTGTAGTCAAAGTCAGTCAGATGTCTACAAAGACATTGGCGTAGACATAGTTTGACGTTTCAACTCGTTTGACGTAGAGTTTTCCTTGCCATGTAGTTAAAGAGCTATGGATCATTAATGTACAATATTTCCAAGTGCCTTTTCAATCATTTATATCAAAAAATCGACTATTATTATAAATGTTATTTTTGACAGAATTTATTTTTTAATAATTTAATGGTATTTAAATAAAAATACTCTAATATTTTTAAATTTTTAAATTAATATGAAATAATTTATTTATTCCAATATGATGTTCTGTTATTATATATTATGAAATTATTCTGAATTATATTTATAAAATCATTATAAATTTATAATATTATTATTTGATATTATTTCAAAAAACGGACTAATGACGACTATTGATAAAAGACTAATGACATCCACGTGATCTCCGCAGACATCTTCGCGTCTTTTAGAAAACACGGTTGTCTTCATACCCCCAAAGTTGCAACAATATCCAAAAAATGTAGAAGACATCCTTTTGTCTTGTGAGGCATCCTGCTCTGTCTTGAACACATCACAAAAGTGATTCTGCGTCATTAGAAGACATCAAAAACCGGTTTTTCTTATAGTGTTTGAAGTGCATTCTTATAAAGCATTATTTTCATGGTTAGTAATGCTACCATCTTCATCATTAGGTTGGTCTCTTTCATTACCTTTACTTTGTCTACAACCAGTGCGGCTATTTCTCCTACTTGGATGCATCATCACCTCGTTTGAGATTCAACATGGTCACATAGCAGCATTTAATGATCCTTTTTGATTTTGACCACAGTAGCCTATATGCTTGGTGCCTTCACAATATCCAAAATACAAAAACTTTGAAGCATTGGCCACAAGTATGGTCCTTTGTACATCTACAATCTTGGCAATAGCAAGCATGCACTATATACCTCTAAGGTATGAACACCTATTTTTGTACATTTAAGGAATTCACTATACTTGTAGAGGTGGAATGAGTGGCTTATTATTTTTCAGTGATTAAAAATAAGAAAAGACAAATTTTCTCTATTTTTAGGATATTTGTAAGCACTTACAATAATAACTACAAATTTTAGAAGTGACCAATATAGGTTAACCTATTGTCGGACACCCTACTGCATGTATGCATGGAGCACATTATGGGTAATTATCGGGTGATCAAATCTCCAGTGGAGCAAGAATATGATAGGATTGCCTTTGGCACGGGGGCCGGATATAGGTGTTCATACCTTAAGTACATCACAAAGCTGACTTTTGGACAATGTGTGCTTAGTCAAACTGTTAGATTTAGGAAACATGGTCTAATTAAAATCTAATCTTTACATAGGGGGATAGGTCTCTAGTGTATATAGAGAAGTAGGAATAGTAAAATCTTTGAGAACGAGTGTTGGCCTTTCCAACAGACAGTTTATCTGGCACTCTCTTCTTGACTATGGGCGTATAGCTTGGAAGAAGACCCTCAAAGCCATTTATAAGATGGAAATTAGGCGGTTTATTGAGAACATTATGGGATACAAGACAAATCTTAATGTTAGGTGGATCATTCATCCCGCCAGGTGGAGTTAACCCTAACTGGCTTTAACTAGTGTTCTCTCTCTTTAGTTTTGGTTACTTTCTATACTGGATGAAAATCCAATGAAGATTGTACTTTTATTTCTGGAATGAAGTTCATTCATTTGCCTCAAAAAAAAAAGTATAACACAAAAGGCATCCTCCCACTCCATGTACTTTTTGTGTCATTCCTTACATTGCACCTTTGGGGCATCTATTGTCAATGTGGAACACATTGGACATCAATTCAATTCAAAACTCCAACTCTAGCCTTTTGGCACAAATCATACTCCTTGTCAACTCAATAAAGATGCAATTTACTAATTCAACAACTCCATTTTCTTGCAGGGTGTTGGAAGGTGGAGGTTTGATGGATAATGTCTTATGCCTCCAAGTACCCTTCAAATTTATTGAAAGTGTACTCTCCTCCATTGTTGTATACACTCAATTTTCTTTTGCATAAATACCTTGAAGTCCATGAATTTCTCAAAGCATTCACTCTTGGTCTTAAGTGGGTACATCTACATCTTACTTGAGAAGTCAATTACAAAGAATAAAAAGTGTTCTGTTACATGCAATGACATGGTCTTCATTAGACCACATTTATAGGAGGAAATAATCTTTAATTACAAGGTCATGCAACTTGCATTCTTTTGTAGAAACAAGTTAATATCATTAAGAGATATTAATACTTTCAAAGGGGCCTTTGACATGCACACGTGCTAAAAAATTTGAGTCTAAACCGTGCACTTTTGATGGTGGCACCAATGGTGCAATTTGGCTGACAGCAGTGCAGTTCCATGGGTCCACTCAATCGACGCTGCCAATTGATGCTGCCATTGCTACCAATAGTGCCAACATTGCCATTATTGCTATCACTATAACTTCTGACGCTTGTTAGGAGGCAACAACATGCACCAATGGGCTTTTATGGGGAAGAGTGTTTGGGCAGCGGTTCACCTACCATGGGCTGTCTTACAAGGCCCCTTTGAGACCCCATTTTTCTCTTAATGATTATTTCCAACAACGCAACCTTCGTATGTGAAGTGTCAACATACATTACAAGAAAATCCAGATATCATTCATGTAAATCCAAACATGGTGTGCAAAAAGAAAGGTATAGGCGTCTTGCACCATACAATTATGCACATACATTTGTACACTACATGCGATACTATGTCTTCAATCATTTTTGCAATCACCAGGTAGTATTGAGCAAGGAGCTTAAGTAATGGCTTTACCATTGAAATCTATTGACCTTTTACAATCTTAAGAAGGAAAACTCCTTTTATTTTCATTACTTCAACTAATTTGATAAATTTATGATGCATCTTAGAGGATTGTGTAGAATAGTTGTATGTTCTCACCAACCCTTTTTCTACACTATAGGTTAACTACATATGTTAGAAAATCTTCATCAATGGTTGTGGCGGATGTGCATGAAACTCTACATCCATCAAAAATTGATGGAATAGTGATATCAATGATAGTGATCCATAACGGATTTTGAGTGAATTTACAAAAGGCCTAGAAACAAAAATTCTAGTAGGTAATAATAAGAGGTTCAGATAATAAAAAATAGCATTCTACTTAGAAGAAGTCTTGTAGAATTAAAATTAGTAGGAAATGGACCAAAATTTGCAACTTCAATCCATGCTAGGACAAGGTGCCATCATTATCAATTTTGCATAGTTTTTGATATTGCTAAGTCTAAATGTTAGATTAGATTGTAATCGATTTAAGAGGTTGACCATCACAAATTTAGATCAAATGAAGGCAAAAGCTCAAACTTTTAGTCCAAAAATGAACATTAAAATAGCCATAACAATTTGTCTTGGTGGGCACATTTATTTCATAAGCCGTTGAGGAAAGTTTGGATTGCTCTAAAATAAATGACCTAGTTTTGCTTGAGAGGTTATGGGCTTTTCTCTAGTGGTTGCCGAGACCGAGAGGCCAGTCTGTGAGTTTTGCAATGTGATGGTCTGAACCGGCTGAAGCTGAGGCTGTCGCTGTGAGTTAGGGTTTCAGCAGGTAGGCAACCACGGGCTCAATTGCAGCTCTGCTGCTCACCTCCCACGGAAGGAGGGCGGGAAGGGAGGGAGGGAGGGAGGGAGCGAGGAGGGAGGGAGCGAGCGAGAGAGGGCCGACTCCCTATGCTCATGCCCATATGTTTAAGCTGTACATATCCCAATTTTGTCGCTCATCCGGGGTCCAGCACATTTTTTGGCCTTCTTTTGCTCTCCATTTCTCGCTACACTTCTGCATTGTCACTTCACTGCGTTGGGCGCTGTGATTGGTGCGTCCGCTACGCCCCCTGTGCTGTTTTCTTCTTTTTCGTTTTGGTTTCTAAATTAGTATTCCAATTTCTGTGGAACTCGTTAAGTTTGCATTCGTCACGAGTTTAATCTCTTTTCTTTCCTCCTGGCATCTTGCGCGCCTCTTATGACGGTTTCTAGGGGCAGCATTGATGCCTAGATTGCAGTTCCTGCCCTTGTGAGCTTGTTACCAATCATGAGGCCAGCGGGAGTAGCGCTGTTACGTCCTCTTCTCAGGGGACTATCCTCGCAGACTAGTGGTCGCGGCAGGATTTTGCAGTCAACTTTGTTTCAAGGACGTGACCAATTGCGTAAGATTTAGGGCTATTTTCTTTGAACAGATTTTGAGCTTAAATTGTTCAATGCATGGCCATCGAATTTTTGATGTTGATACTAGGGTTTAGGTTTTAACGTCCGATTCTGGGATGGAATTTGAGAGAACTAAATTGAAGCATTTGTTGGTTGCAGATTGCATAAAGCATTTCCGAGCACGTTGGCTGAACGCATTGGGAGTTGTCGAGCTTTACCGTGCAGGAACTTCCATAACTTCTAAGCAGACGCCACCAGATGTCCAGCATGGCTCTATAAATCAGCAATTCGAGCATAGTTATGAGACAATTCTATGTTACCCTCGTAAGAATTTTCTTCTCCCATCAGCAGTTCTATTCCCTGGGGAGTCGTATGATGCAGCAAGATGGTGTTGAAGAACGTATTTACTAACGAATCAAGCGTCTGTTTTAGGTGGCATATCCACATGCTCAGAAGAGGAGATGGTGTTTATCTCGGATAGTCTTCACGACCGCATTATCATCACGGATAGGAGTGGGGGAGTGCTTGATTATGTAGGACATGCTCCGTGCGTATCTTTTGCTATGTCTGGTTTAACTTGCTGGGGTATACATTGTTGTCAAGTACACTTCGTGCTGATCGTTGCTGTGTCATTTGCTGCTCAATGATACTAAAAGTCTGTAGAGCATGCATGCAAACTATTTTTTGTTTATGTTGCCACTTTCATTCCAAAGGATGCCACTAAGAAGTTTTTGCTTGCAGATCGGCTCGACTGCAGGCTTTGAGGATGGTCCTTTTGAGTCTGCTAGGTTACGAAGACCCTCATCTATTTTTTACGATATCAAACAGAAGTGCCTGTACATCGCCGATTGCGAGGTACCATTTTCATTTTATTGTTGTAAGCATCTGCGAACAGATTGAACTCAGTCAAGTGGAGCCAACTCGATATCTGCATCTTTAATACCTGCCCGATTACATTAGTTACGGTGTCTGAAAAACATTCATGACCATAATGTCTGACAGTTAGTATCGCATCCTTTGGCTGGGTATATGCAGAACCATGCTATACGGAGGGCAGATCTTTCCTCTAGAATGCTGGATACTGTTTATCCTAAACAAGATAAAGGGCAAGGTCTTATACAGAGGTGGCTACGTGGATTGGGGTTCATGCAAGGTCCTTTACGAAATGGCAAGATAGCTTCTACCGAACATCAGATTACGTATCCTTGGCATCTCTCTATAGTGCCTGGCGGGCATATCATTGCTGCAACACAGGGGTGAGTCAAGGTTTGTCACGAGTACCTGTCTTCTAGCCAATCATTGTTTATGCATTGATTGTGATTTAATTATCTGAGCACTTCAAAGTCTTGGCTCTTTTAAAGTACTAACTGACAGAAGAGCTACGTTCCAGTAAAAAAGTACCTTACCTATCCTCTGTTCCTTTTCCAGGTACGACAAAATGTGGACAATCGATGTTGACACTGGAGCATTGTCCGTAGAGCCTGATCAAGGTTCCTCTTCTGTCCCCGAAGTGAAGCATGTTGCCTGTCTAACAGCAGATAATCTTTTGAGCTCATGGGTCTTCATCTGCACAATATATTCTGTTAGCAGGGAGGGTTCTTCTTCTTTGACTAGTTCGGGCTGCCATTGACTCATGGCTTTCTTTGATTTTGAAGAGCAGAACCGGCAACAATCTTTAAGAAGCTGATGGAATATAAATCTGCCGAGTTAATGGACAGCAGTGTGGACTGGACGCATGTGCATGAAACTCTCGTCAGCAAGGGCTTTGCTTGTGAGGGGCTCTCTAATCTGGTGTCACAGGTGGCAGTGCTGAAACGTGAAGCTCTTCTTGTAGACGCAGGTATCCCATTCTTGTTATCACTTCTCAACTACCATCTTCTTTGTATTATCAGCAATACTTGAGAGTTGTTGACTATCACAATAACTCTCGTGTTACTGGTGTCACTCACCTACATCGCTTGTGCTGGGCTAGCCTGAAATATTCGCTTTTGACATGGACTTCACGTTCTGTAGGAATGCACCAAGTCTTGAGGCTAGACTTGAGCACTGGACATCTCTCCACTATGCTACTTTCAAATCTTGGGCTTCTTGGTTTGCCTGCGTGGTGGTCTTCCGACGACGATCCGCAAGTTGCAAGCAGGTTTGACTTGGGAACGCTAGCAGGGGGCCCTCAAAATTTTGCTTTGTCTTTCTGCTTACGGTATTTTGATTGTTTGAACCAAATCATTTAATTCATTGTGAAAATATTGGCGTAATTTTGCTGTACTCTACAAAGGCAGGCTCTTTCGTTAATATTTGTTAGCGAATGTTAATAATCTCGAATATTTTGGTCTTTGCAGTCTCGAACGTTTGCAGCAGGATAGACCTCAAGAGGCCGTTATCACATTTGAGGTTCAACCTGGTACGATGTCAGTAAGAGAGCCCCAAAAAAGATTTTCTTGTTTGCTAAAAATCAATTACAGATGCTTTCGACCTGCAAACTGGACCGTCATAAATCTAATCGTCTTTTGATTTTGGGGCATACCCAGGTCGGTGTTTAGTATGTATAGACGTAGCTTTGCCAGAAGGTACAGTTCTGGCTGAGCCACTCACAGATGACTGTATCTGGCGCCAAGGAAGGGGCAGTTTAGTCGAGCTCTCAACTTTTGATGGCGAGCTCGTGACTCGAAAGGTATAACCTGACTTGTCCAAATGACTGGAGCTCATATTAATTTGTTTTAGTTACATTCATAAGCTGATTGATATGATTTACGCAGGTTACTGTCGCTCAACAATACTTGGATGACCTTTACAAATTGGAAAGTACAAGTGAAGGCGAGATCGAAGATCTTGCAGAAGAAATGGCCGTTCCTCAGCAGTCGCCGAGTGGGCTTCCGTTCTACTCCTCTGTGGATGTCAGTCTCGGAACTGGAGAGGTGAGTCACTTAAAATTGTAAAATGATAAAGCTGGTAAAAGTGTTGTTAGTTGTTACCATTCGGCTATCTCGATAAAGTAGATTCTGATTCCCTTCATTCAGTGCACTTTGAGGATACCCTTACGAGATTAGGGTTAAGATTAGGAACGAACAAAGCCAATATCATCCAAGTCTGAGACTGAACATGTGTTCTCTCTGCTGCAGGTTGTTTTTGATGCCGTGTTGCATTTAAAGCGTGCAAGCTCGGCTGGCTCTGATAGTATACCACGTCCTTTCCACAGCGAGGATAGCCACTTAGGCCAGTCGAAGAAGGTAACTTTACCTTCTAGCCAGAAGTTGAAAGATTTTCCTGATGGAGCTTTAATAGTGAAACATCTTCGTTTCCGGGTGAAGTGTAAAGTGTCTGCAGATGCTCTTCGAACTAGGATGTTGCTAGTAGATGTGCAGCTTTAACGCTGCTCTGTTTCCTTTTTTGGATGACTCTCTGATGATGACATCCAAAAATTCATTGAATAATACTAGCTTCATGGTGTCTTCCAGATTTACATTCTTTAACTGCAAGTTGTTCAAGATTTAGTTGTAGAGTTTCTCAATTCAGAAGAGTACTTTCATCCATTATTTTTTTTGATTCTGTCTCGTGCTTGATACAAATTTGTTTGAGTGAAATATTTTGGAAGTATGAATATCTCTCCATATTTTGGAAGTATGACCCATCTAGTGTCGTTGTAACGATCTGGTAACTGCATCCAGTCTTGAGGTTTGCAGTCACTCGGCTTGGATGCTATGAGAACCATTCTTTTGCCTTTTCAAGATCCAACATCTCCAAGGTTGAGAGTGTAGGCTCTCCTGTAACAAGGAGATTGTGCTCTCCTGCAGGTACACGGCCCCAATTGGAGATCCTCAATTTGTAGGATGCCCATCTGCTGATCCTCATGATCCGCGCAGATACGTCAAAACTTCTGTACATCTTTGCGATATTTGTACACCTTAGGTTCTGAGCTCTGCGTCACATAGCCGTAATTATGCTCCTGTGGGATCATAATCGATTACAGGACAGTGCGAGCGTCCTGACAGTCTTCTCAAAGATGCGGGCTAAGGTACAACACCAGAAACGCCCCATTCAGAATCTTCCTACCCGTTTTTATTCTACATTTTGGTAACGAGAATTAGGCAGTAATGAAATTTCTAATAGCAAAGTCCATTGGTGTTCTGTATTATTTGGCCATGGATATCTGGCTATGTACATTAATTGTTTTTGGCTACATGAGGTGACATGTCTTGTTAGATAGAAATCGCTCTAGCGATAAGCGTACTTTTCAACATATTATTCTTGGCGACTAACTCAAAATTTAGAGCTGTGATGTTGGCGATTACAGTTCAGTCATTGATAGAAGCAGGCAATAATAAATGGAAGAGTTGGCCATTGCTCATTTGGCCTTTCCAATTCAAAAGTATATAATCAACTTAGGCATCATCAGAGAATACCCATTTGACATAGAGGAGTGTTAATACACAGATCTAAAGCTCAACATCAAAATGATCCAAATACATCCTGACAACTCATTATCGTTTACAGCCGAAGACATGATTCAAATTTTAGTTAATTCAAGTAGGTGCAACTTAGGATAAGTAGATTTTCACTCAACAAACTTCTCTTCAAGTTTGAATAGGGAGGAATCACACCTAACCTTGACGGCTTAATATATAAAAAAGCTTATAGAACATGGTGATATAAGTGATCAGTTAGCTTGAGTTAACCCCTAAAGTTCTGAGGGCATTTTTCATCAAAACTGCCTCAAAACAGTCCCTCTTCAAAGCAAGGTGGATTTTGCAAACTTAGGGATCTTTTTTAGTACATCTAACCGTAAGATCTTGTAGCTAACTTCTATGTCTACATGTCCACCAAATCTCACACACTCATTCCTCACCGATTGCAAGATCGCAAAGTTCAAAGTAGGAAAACAAGTTTTCTTTCCCTGCAAAAAAAGGGAACAGCAGAGTTTTGAAGGCCCAAAAAACCATTTTTTAAAGTAGATATGGAATAAATCTCTCCATATTATTGTTCCTAATTGAGTTAGGTACATGTCCAAAAAATATCATATTCAAAAAAGTTGTGAAAAGTTTCCAAAAAAATCATTTTCCGCTAGGGTATGCTGAAATTCACATACAAAGGCCGTTTTTTGACAATAAAAATAACATATGAAACATTCTTGGATTGAAAATCCGAACAGTAGAACATGCTCTACTGCCTTATCTATAAATAGAAATTTTATTTTTGAAAAATACCAAAATCTCAATTTTTGGTGGAATTTCAAAGTTTCGTCTTTGGGCAGTTTTGGGCAGAATTTGCTGCATTCACAGTGGCTTAGAAAATTTCAGCAGCTACCCAACGAGCAGCTTTTGACAGTTAAACCTTCATAACTTTTGATCCCGATGTCGGAATTGAAAAATAAAAATATGCACACGGAGCTCTCGGAATGGCACACCTCCGTTTAAAATTTTAGATAATCATGATTCAAATTGCAACCGTAGGTACATGCCCAAGTTTCAAAAAAGCCCATTCTAGGACTATAGTCCTTTAGGGGTTAATAATCAACCTCAAGGCTTAGTAAGTAGCTGGTACTACTCACCGACAACTATCATTGAAGTTCACATTCTGTAAAGAGAGCAATCGGCAAACATGAGAGAACATACCTTCTTCAAGAGTAGCCTAAATTGGAAGTGCCATGATCAACAGTAAAAGACATTGCCACTGAGAATTCCCGCGAAGGCCTGAAAACTGCATCTTGCGCAAAGATCACGTAATCAACTTGCTTACTTTCTCTAAATCTCTCTCCTCTCTAGTCTAGTCTTACTAAATTTAAATAACATGTATACAATAGTGGAAGTTGTAGGAAAGGTTTAGGATTTACCTTCGATGTGAAAAAACATTCACACAATCTCCACAATCTCGAGTGCATTTACAACCGAATCATAATCAGTCAACTCTTTCAGTATTCATAACTTAATCACGTCTTCTCACCAGTTGTCTCGAGCGAACCTCATGATTTTTCTTTCCTATAAAGACCTACTTAATTTCTACAATAAGCACAGCACAGAAACAACAATAGTTCATAGCTCACAAAACAACAGCAACAGTGCACACACAAATACATGCAGTAGAAGCACACATAATCAACGCTACAAAAAACTAAACCTAGCTGCACGAGAGAGCACGCGCAATATAAGCAACGTAACAATAATGGAAGCAAAATCCCACTACCACAAACGTAGAGAAACTCATAACTACTGGAAAGGGTTCATGCTTTGGCAAATAGGCCGTAAAGTCATGAGTCTTCCACTAGTCGTATGCAACATTCTATGGGAAGTCGGTGAGGCCATAGTGCTCTTGAGCATGCATCACAACCACTATGGGCAGATGGGCGCTCAACCAGTCCGCAGCTTGTTCTTCATGAACAACAAAGTGCTAAAGGTCCTCTCGTCTTCAACTCTTCCTAATACTTTGACAACAACCATTTGTACAACCTTTAGGTACTTAGAAAGCTTATGTTGTAGGAGGCTGGATGCTTTCAGTCGTTGCTAAAGGCGAGTTAATGGATTCAGAGGCAAGTCGCCATTCATTGCACCTTAGAAATTTGCCTTCATCGTGATGATAAACATCTATGCTTATACGTCGAGCTTGTCAGCAGACAAGAAAGGCTCTACGCTCATTAGCCCTTCATCATGAGTGACTTCCCCTACCTCCTTCTGGCCCTTCTTCACCTTTGATTAAAGGAAATTCATCGTACAAGGGTATTCCTCTTTGATTATTTGTCAGTGTCGTGTGAAGTTTGTCTCTGCTCTAGGAACTAGCCAGTAGTGTGGATATACAATTCCAAATGCATCCATGACGGTAGATGCTGGAAAATGTTTCTGCAAATGTAAAATGAGCACTTCTCCTGCACCTGTAACATGGCAATTGGAGAAGATTAGCACCTCTAAACTGAGGTGTAAGAAGAGTGAAATTTAAAAACTAAATCACACAATGGAAGGTAGTGAATATTACCTTCACACATGGCCCTAACATCATTACAGAAGCTTGCATGTAACTCCCGAGAGATGGGCGTTGAACTACCTCCGTTCTCATTTACATTTAGTGCTTGGATACTATGATCACTTGGGGTAAAATACAAAGTCTCACCGGCTTTGTTTAAGTCCAAAGCTTCAGTCACCTAAGACATAGGAATAGCATCATGTCGAACTTCATCGAGGGCGTTGAAATCTGAGAACAAGTCTTGTTTAAATGCATTGATCTCATCTACATACATAGCCTGTATTTCACCAATACATATTACAATTGTAACAACGTAGTCGCAGACAAAGACTTCCATGTTTTGAGAGAATTTGATGAAGGAGTGCACTGACCGCAACATAGGTAGTGAACCCGTAAGGCCAAGCAAGATCTTAAAATCGCAGAGGTAGGCCAAGTTCTTTGACGCTAGCTTCACCAGACCTTTGTCATTTTTTGCTGCATTCCCGTCTCCGTCTTATGTAGGTACTACGGAGTCTACTTGCATCTTCACAAAGAGTACTTTGTACTTGTTCAAGACTCTCACCGCAAGAGGAAGCATGCTCATCCACCTTGTTTTAATGTTCTTCAAGATCTTCAGTCCCTTGGAGTGCATAACATGTGCTAGCTTCTGAAATTCGAGGTGCCATTTGGGTGAATTAGCAAAGAATGCATGCCAATACTACAACATCTCCTCAAGCCGTTGGACAATCGGAAGACCGCTGAGAGTTTCCACATTAAGATTCGTCCGATGGGCCTACACAGAAACAACCACCAGAAAGTTCAACATGAGGATTAAGGCACTTAATTGAATTACCACCTTCAATTGATCTCTAGAGTAGATGAGGTCCCAAACCCTGACAACATGTAATTCTTTGCATGCATGCTTCAGTTAATTAAAAATTTCTACAAACAGAGCCAAGCATTTAATTAAAATCCTCTGCACAACCATGCATTTGATTGGATCAGGCTCAAGCGCATTAAAGTGTGCTCAAGCGTCAAGTATTATGTACTGATTATGGCATGTAGAGCCTAGTTTGGGAGATGTTTAGGGAAGAGACAAGCAACTTTTCATTTGTTTCCACAATCAGTTTATGAATACACTTTGTTGAGAATGAGTACAGAGTCTGCTAAAATTGGATAAGTCTGCTCATCGACAAAGTGCGTTCTTCTAAATTCATTAGATAAGTAGTTGTCTACACGTTTGGAACTCAGTAGTTTATCTTGCACATGGACGTCACTAAAGTGCGAGCCTTGAGCGGTGAGCGGAGAGCGGTGAGCGGTAACTTTGCGGATATTTTGATGTATTTGGGAATTTAGAGCGATATGGTTATGGTATTTTATGGATTAACAATTTTTTGGGTTTTGAAATTTCTAAATTTAGTTCGTAATGGGACCTATTACCGTGGACAGTCTCAGCAAAATTAATACTTGGCCTGATCTATGGCCGTGGAAATTATTGTATTACGGTTTTCGGGTGCGTTAGTGGCCTCCACTCGTGGATTCCTGTTATAGAGACTGGTCAGCCGGGTCTTTTTATAAGGACAGGCCGTGAGGTAACACTGTAGCGCTGAATTTCTCTTCAGTGTGTCGTGAGCCACGGAGGTAGGGGATGAACGTCAGCCAACAGCCACTGCCGATGATTCCAACCCAAGCAAGCGTCGAAAACTGGAGGACAATGAATTCTCACTTTGCGCACGAACAAAAAGATTAGACCATACATGTGCAACATATCATACAAAAGTATGCACGTTCTGCAAAGTACAACAGAACAAGTGGTAGTTTATCCCATTCATGGACCTATGACAAAGGCGGGTCAGTAGTACACCTCCCCTTCAGTAAGAGTTCTCTCGGTTTAGGGAGTCTGGAAAAGGATTGTTCGGGCCTAGGCACACATATGTGACTTCCTCCCAGACCCTTTTACATGGACCTCTTCAGGAACTACACAGTTCTTTAAATGACTTGCAAAATGGTTCTTAACAGCGCTTAAGAAAAATAAGGGCGTGATTCACAAGAATGGAAACAACGGTTTACAGTGCAAGTGCAAATTTGTGGTAGTGGCCCTTTTAGTCTCACTACTTCGTCATCCAGATGAATTCAGGCGATACATGTGTGAATAACGAATCAGATATCACTACTTCTCCAGGTGCTTCAAAAGGCCACTCTCTAGGACTCGCTTGACTTCGTTGAAGCTAAAACTAGCTGCATGAATGAATGTATCCGACTCCGAATCAAGGCCGCAAACTACACTGAGAAGGTAGTACAAATGCTTACAATTAGCCCATTGACCCCGCTTCCCAAGTGCCGTCATTGCCATCTCCTTGAAGTTTGGGCAAGTGCAGGCAGGGTGCTGCGAAATGGTCAGGTAGTATTGTTGTACCTTTGGAGGCTTCCCAGAATCCAATGTGACAATGCATCCCAGGGCTGGGGCAGGCAGCATGCAAAGCTTGCTGACCTTCGCGTTCAACGATAAGGCAGAGGCACAATTATTGCTATGCTTGGTCGACGGGGCCTTCTTGTTCCGTCGGATGAGCTTCCCTGATCGCCGGGTAGGGAACTCATCCGGGTATGCCGGCGTAGGGTAGGCGGAGAGGTCCACTGCCGCGGCCCGGTCTTGGAAGAGTCTTCTTGGTGACATCTCCTTCAGTTGAGGGAGTCTGAAGCCGGCATTCTCTAGAGAGAGGATCTCTTTCTTCGTCAACTTCGTCCCAATCTTCACAGGCCAGACCTCAGGTACCTTTGGCACCGATAGTACCCACTTCCGCTTGCTACCCTTGACGCACCTGTCAATGTCGTCATTGCAGAAAAAGAACTGATGAGTCTCTATTCTGTCCTTCTGGTAGTTCTTCATGGGGCCTGTGTATGTCGGCGCAGCCGTGCTCTTCCCGTGCTGCACAATTCGTGCCACGCATTTCTTCTTAGTCACAGCGTGTTGGGCGAAGCAAGCCTTAGCGGACGTCTTAGGAAGTCGTGCAATGTGCCACTCGGAAGGGTTGCAGGCGGTCTCTTCAACTGAAGTGACGTGATGGTACTCGACTGGAGGTGGACAGTGCTCAGGGTGGAGGTCGGCTTCGTCCGCTTCAGTGCTTGTAGGAGAGTCTGCTATGACCACCGTCGGAGGGTAGTCGCTCTCCAGACGTGCAGCTCTAGTCTGGACACGAGGTCTTGACACGGTGATCTTGTCTGGCCTATGAGACTCTCGTTCATCTCCGAAGGCAACATCAGGTTTTCGTTTTAGTGAGACACAGACCTCCTCCCCTTCGAGATGCGGGTCCCTTGTGCACCAGTCGCCCGCTCCTGGCATGTTCATAATCGCTTCATGTAGGACCTTCGGGTTCCCTGTCCTCGCTGCAGATCTCTGTGCACGTCGGAGGCTGAGCTCTTCTTTTGACGGACCTTTCCCGGGACGCTCCCCCTTCAAGAACTGGAAGTAGGCAACGCATTGCATGAACGCCCTTACAAAGTCGTCGACAGCTGCAACGTACAAGTCGCTGCCCCGATCTCCAGACTGCTGCTTCCACCTGTTGTGAATTGATTCAGCAAGATTGCACGACGGCATTTCCGCCAGCTCTTCCTCAGTGTGATTCTGCGCACATTAGGGGTTAGGTTAGGGTTTACGGTCCAATTACTGACTGCGAAGCAAAAACAGTGCCACCAGCAAGAGTCCTCGTCACCGAGGCCAATTGCCAAGCGCTGCAAGGCTGCTGCATTGGGCGCTAACTCAAGGCATGGAGCAACATGAAAGACCAGACTGAGTACCCCCAGCAAGAGTCCTCGGCACCGAGGCAAATTGCCAAGGGCTGCAAGGCTGCTGCATTGGGCGCTTAGACAAGGCATGGAGCATCATGAAAGACCAGACTCAGTACCCCCAGCAAGAGTCCTCGGCACCGAGGCAAATTGCCAAGGGCTGCAAGGCTGCTGCATTGGGCGCTTAGTCAAGGCATGGAGCATCTTGAAAGACCAGACTCAGTACCCCCAGCAACAGTCCTCGGCACCGAGGCCAATAGCCA
This sequence comes from Ceratodon purpureus, assembly GCA_014871385.1. Lineage (NCBI taxonomy): Eukaryota > Viridiplantae > Streptophyta > Bryopsida > Pseudoditrichales > Ditrichaceae > Ceratodon > Ceratodon purpureus. The sequence goes on along the minus strand of CM026421.1, from coordinate 9,566,279 downwards.
AGGGCTGCAAGGCTGCTGGATTCGGCGGTAGGTCATGCCTCGGAGGATCAGAAATGAGCAGATTCTGTACTCCCACCTGGAGTACTCGGCACCGAGGGCTGAAAGGGTGCTGCACTGGACGCTAGGGCATCGGAAGGAGCATCACGAGAGAGCAGATTCTTTACCTTCACCAAGTTACCTAAGATGCGATAGACACCTGAAAGGCCGAGAGATAGCTTACCAGTTCCATGAAGCCTCCCCACTGCCGATAGCGATGGTGCCAGAACGAGAGCCACGTCTCCATGTTGGAGAGCCCTTTTCCAGTTGCAGCGCCGGATGACATCCACCATGCTCGGATTGCCAAGAATTTTGTTTCAGCTTCGGCCAGTGTCGTCGCATTCTTGTACTGTTGGCAGAGTTTGATATGTTGTGCTCGGAGGTCCTGTCGAATGTTTGCGTTTGTATGTTGCTCCAAAGACTGCCTCCAATGAAATAGGCATGTCCTCTCCCTGTCAACCATCCTCTCGGAGGCGTTACCGCTCCCATAGATAATTCGAACTGCGTTCCAATTCGCTTGGGCACCGTCTGCCATGAAGCCCTTAAAGTTAACTCTCGCGACCCCGTGAGTCTCCATGATGGCATTCAAATTCTTCCACAGCACGGACTGGGCTGCCGTGTCCTCCGACTGCATGTCGCACGCAGCGATTGTCATTATCCGACAGTAAGTTGGGTCGTAGACGTGGCAGGCCATCGTTACCCAGTCCCTTACTCGCCTCACGTGGTCAAACATGATCCACGCATCCTCCAAGTCACCGCCTGTCTGCATACGCTTAACTAGATCGACTCCAGAACCCGGCCCTACCTCAGACATCTTGAAGACATACACCTTCGCCGCATCATCGCCTTGCCCCGGGAACATGTTATTCTGGATAAACTTCCAGTTGCTGAACCCCCGCAGCATCCTGATGCCATCCATAGTCCCAAAGCGCCTAACATTCTTGAACGACGTAATGCAATTTCGGATGTTTGGAGAAGAGAGGTGCTTACAGCGGTCGAATATTGGTTCGAGCTCCTCCAATTCAAGAATCTTCTGCGGTTCACCTTCCTTGGCCAGAAGTAACGGGCCCAGCAGCTCCTTCGCAGTTTCGAGGACGATTGCGGAGAGTGTGGCGGAGGGAGTGCGCTCCACCTGCTCCCTGATCAAATTCTCCGTGTGTTCGACGAAGTCACGGTTCTCGCCGGACTTCACTGGATGATTGTGAGTTCCGAAGTGAACGCACGCTCTCGTCATGTGAGGTCCTGCAGTGACATAGTAAATCTTTGCAGGACAAAGTGCAACGCAGGTAGGCGGCGTACTGCAAGATTTACAGACCACGGTGGAACTCTGCGGCGGCTTCGATCCAACTTCAAACAGTTTCTCAGATTTCCCATCCCATTCAGTCTCGTTCAGTACCGAAGTCCTATTATCACGTGTAAGATACTCACATTTGACATTGTCACAGCGCAGATGGCCAAGGCACGACGAAGAACGGAATGTCAGCTTGAGGTCGTTCTGAATATTCGAAGTCGCTGTTCGAGTCCAAGGGTGTCCGTCGTATTTCCTATCCATTCCCCGTAACTGCTTTGCGCCGGAGTGATGGCCGTGAGCACCTAGGGGTGGGAACTCAAAAATGACATCGCCATTGTACTGAGGAGGAAGGTACTCAACTTCCTGCATTCTAATTGCATCAAAATTGATGCGAGACAGAACACTCTTTGACCTTTTACGAGCGCTAAGCTTCATGAGGCACTGGACGACACTGTTTGAAGTGGAGACTGCCGGGATAGACGGAGGGGAGACTGCAGGGGTACATGGAACGGATGACTTCAGGGAGGTTACTACTATTGCAGGAATCTCATCTGCAGTTGGCAATGTCGTGTCCTTCACCTCAGGGAGTACTGTCGCCTCAAGTACGTTTTCACTATCAGAATCACTCAACTCAAAGATGGTTTGAAGTCCTGGCTCGGTCTTCACTTTCCTCAACGGCGGATCAGAATTGATGCAAACTGTTGTGGACGATCGGGGGGTAAGCAATTCAGTAGAAGCACCTAAGACAGACTCCGTAATTCCGTAGACTCTGTACTTCCCTGGTTTAAGGAACCAAAACGTCCCAAACTCCTTCTGGGTAGATAACTGACCCACTGCATGCGAGAGTTCGCCACTGATGTCGTCAAATATCTCCTCCTCTACATGAAGTGATTCCTCTCTGTACTGGAAGCGAAGACTCAGAGTGGTAGAACTGATCATAGCACACCCATCTACACCCAAAGGAAACGTAATCGGAACAGAATGCGAATCTGCACGAAGGTAAGCCATACTGTGAACACGAAGAGCGAGATGTGAAAAAAGCAAACACGGCGGAGGAGATGATCACAGAATATTACGTACCCTTCTCGCTGCGACATTCCTCTAAACTCACACAAGAGTACATGAATCAGGAGACGGTTAACATTAAGACGTATAGTTAGGATAATTTCTGGAGCGAATAAACTTATATGAACTAATTAATCATGGATTAGTACAGGTCCAGAGAACATGCCCGCCCTAATATTCATTGTCATATAGGCTGGGATATTACAGGCATGAGTGGAAGATGACGGCCACTTTTAGTACTAATAGATTTTTTATTACAATGAAACGCTTTCATTACAGCAGAACCATTCCGATCACATTCAGGTACACGTACTCCAAGGTCTTTAATCCCACTACTCTGTTAAACTCGACGAATGTGTTTTCTGGATGGCTCCCTCGCATCGTAGTCTTTGATACTGTCTTCAAGAAGCCCATGAGTGCTAATTGCAGTCCAGCAGCCTCTACTTTGGAGCTTACGTCCTTTCGGACGAGGGGTGCTTCTTAAAAGACATCTGGAGTAGGTCCCCGGTTTGATGTTTCCAACTTTGGCGTACGCATGGGCTGCACTAATAACGTCGCACACAGCCCGTTCTCCTTCTACCGTGGTTGCTGTGGCCGATTGGACACAGCCCTCGGCGTCCACAATCATGACATGAATGGAAGCAACTTGGGTGGGTGGCTCCTTGGAGTCTGGCAAGCTGCAATCTGGAACTGGATCAAAGGGACCCTGAAAATCGTCTAAGGACACCTCATACTCTCCCACTACCTGTGAATCTAGAAATATACGAGAAGGGGACATGAGCGGTTCTGCCTCCATCTCCAGTGAAGCCTCTACTAAGATAATCTCAGTGTGGAAATGCGTCTGGGAATGGAGGAGCCAGTGACATTTCTTATATAGGAGTACAATGAACGCAGCCTCGGCTCATGTTAAAACACGTGTCTAGGAGGGCTATATTAATGCAAAGAATGAATCAGGGACGGCGCAGTCTTCGCATGGTTGTTTACATGCAGTTAATACGTGACAGTATGAAAGGTGAACTAACTTGTGCTGCAGAACAAATGCTACGTCCTGGTGAGTAGATATTGGAATATTATCAGGTAACTAATTTCATGTATTCCACGTACAGCCAACGGCGGCTCATTCATTAAGACAACTATTAGCGTCCAAATATCTTATGGAGGGCCCAAATGTCAGTGAGATCTATAAATCGAGGTCTAGCTCATAATGACACGCTTTAAGACATTTTAAAGAATCAACATATTATGGGGTTCATAGATCCCTCGTCAGCTATTTTTTCAAGCCATTACGTAATGCTTCGGATGGCCCATTAGAATCAGAGATGATCACACGGTCTGCTTCGAAGGCGCAGGCAGAGTTATCCAGGTCTGTACAGAAACGGAGGCGTCTTCGGAGGAAGAGGAGGTTAGCGGCTCCGGAGGTCACTGAATCCCCGTACAATTTGCGTTCAGCGATGGGGAAGAAGGGAGGGAATTCTAGTCAGGCCGTCGGAGGACAAACTAGACGGCCTGGCGCTTCGATTGGACGAGACGATGTTTCACCGCGAACTCTGAACTATGTGGAAGAGGACGGAACGCCCATCCAGAATCCTCGCAGTAAGGTATGCTCCAATTCAATGGGAACCATGCATACGCTTGTCAACTTCGTTCTCTGGTAGACAATAAAAATCACTGTCCTCATGAGTATGGGTTACTTCAGAGTTGTCAAGTACATAGTCATCGAGTAGGCTGTAGTTTAGGAATTGAGGGTTTAGTGCGGGACGTTTCCTGCGGACGATAAGGCCTATTACTCATGTGATTAAAATGGTGACAGATTGAACGATGTTTGAGCCGTATGAATTCATTTTTTGCGTTCTTGTCATATTATTTACGTACTGACAAATTGCAAAGAGCGAATCCTTAATAATAGTTCGTTGGCGGTAATATCGGGGTCGGCACCGACTGAGGCAAGTTCTCGTTGCAATAGCCTAGGGGGCCGATTCAGACCGCATCATATACGAGGGACGGGTCTAGGTTAAGAGAGAGGGGGCGCATGCAGCCTCGCAACGACATCCTACGTAGTATTCTGCGTTCCTTGTGATTTTGGTGTCCCTTCTGTTGGTCTTCCATTCCCCTGCACTGCAGACCTCATTGAGCATTTAGTTATTACTACAGCTCCTGGAGCAGATCGAAGTCGAGGACGACATGGAGGAAGAATCAGTCGACCGGAGTATGCGAGCACCAGTAAAGCTGAAGCCCAGCAACCATATTCAGGTGACGACTTCATATGTTATTATGTTCTGCATTATATACGTCTTCCTTTAGCTTGTTGATGCCATCCATTTCGAGTAATTGGAGCTTCTGGTTAGTACAGCATTAGGTCTCGCGAGGATACCTAATATCCAGGGTTTTCTAAAAGAATACAAATTTCGATGTCGCAGCCTCAAACCGGTGCGGGAAGCAGTACCAGCGACAGCGGTGGTCATTTCATCGCGACCAGAGGAGGCAACGTCATGATCGCAACACCCTCAAACAATCAGGTATGAGCTAATGCTTGGGCTCCAACTCCGATCAGGTCATGTCGTAATATCACTCCATTTCAAGCAGCGTCGTAGCCCTCGGTTTAGGTTACACCCGCTGCGGCTCCCAGTCTGGTGGTTTTTTGTTGATTTGTAAGTTGTATTGTGTTCCCTTCTCGCATCCCCGCAGCCCTCGGCATACTGCCTCGGCGCCCTGGACTTGTGCCGGAGGCTCCAAGTGTAGGCTTCTTCTGTTGATTTGTAAGTTGCATTGTGTGCTCCTTCAGCAGCCTCGCAGCCCTTGGCATGAAGCCTCGGTGCCGAGGACTTATGCTGGGGGCTCCTGCGCTGGTCTTGTTAGGTTGATTTGTAAGTTGCATTGTGTGCCCCCCTAGCAGCCTCGCAGCCCTTGGCATGAAGCCTCGGTGCCGAGGACTTATGCTGGGGGCTCCAATTTTGGTCTTGTTATGTTGATTTGTAAGTTGCATTGTGTGCCCCTTGAGCAGCCTCGCAGCCCTTGGCATGAAGCCTCGGTGCCGAGGACTTATGCTGGGGGCTCCTGCTCTGGTCTTGTTAGGTTGATTTGTAAGTTGCATTGTGTGCCCCCCTAGCAGCCTCGCAGCCCTTGGCATGAAGCCTCGGTGCCGAGGACTTATGCTGGGGGCTCCAATTTTGGTCTTGTTATGTTGATTTGTAAGTTGCATTGTGTGCCCCTTGAGCAGCCTCGCAGCCCTTGGCATGAAGCCTCGGTGCCGAGGACTTATGCTGGGGGCTCCTGCTCTGGTCTTGTTAGGTTGATTTGTAAGTTGCATTGTGTGCCCCCCTAGCAGCCTCGCAGCCCTTGGCATGAAGCCTCGGTGCCGAGGACTTATGCTGGGGGCTCCAATTTTGGTCTTGTTATGTTGATTTGTAAGTTGCATTGTGTGCCCCTTGAGCAGCCTCGCAGCCCTTGGCATGAAGCCTCGGTGCCGAGGACTTACGCTGTTGGCTCCTCCTCTGGTCTTTTAGTGTTGATCAGTCCTCCTTAGGGAACTAAGACTGACCAATATATTTTGTTTCTCTTTTGGAACAGGTGCCACGAAAAGGTGGTCCAGTAACCATGAGCGGAGGAGAGGATGACGTCGACGCAACACCAAGCAACAATCAGGTACGACCATCGTCTTGTTATGGTGATTTGTAAGTTGCATTGTGTGCCCCCCTAGCAGCCTCGCAGCCCTTGGCATGAAGCCTCGGTGCCGAGGACTTATGCTGGGGGCTCCTGCTCTGGTCTTGTTAGGTTGATTTGTAAGTTGCATTGTGTGCCCCCCTAGCAGCCTCGCAGCCCTTGGCATGAAGCCTCGGTGCCGAGGACTTATGCTGGGGGCTCCAATTTTGGTCTTGTTATGTTGATTTGTAAGTTGCATTGTGTGCCCCTTGAGCAGCCTCGCAGCCCTTGGCATGAAGCCTCGGTGCCGAGGACTTATGCTGGGGGCTCCAATTTTGGTCTTTTTATGTTGATTTGTAAGTTGCATTGTGTGCCCCCCTAGCAGCCTCGCAGCCCTTGGCATGAAGCCTCGGTGCCGAGGACTTATGCTGGGGGCTCCTGCTCTGGTCTTTTTATGTTGATTTGTAAATTGCATTGTGTGCCCCTTCAGCAGCCTCGCAGCCCTTGGCATGAAGCCTCGGTGCCGAGGACTTATGCTGGGGGCTCCATTTTTGGTCCTTTTTTTTACATTTTAAGGTTGCATTCTGTGCCCCTCTAGCAGCCTCGCAGCCCTTGGCTTCATGCCTCGGTGCCGAGGACCTATGCTGGGGGCTCCTGCTCTGGTCTTGTTATGTTGATTTGTAAGTTGCATTGTGTGCCCCCCTAGCAGCCTCGCAGCCCTTGGCATGAAGCCTCGGTGCCGAGGACTTATGCTGGGGGCTCCAATTTTGGTCTTTTTATGTTGATTTGTAAGTTGCATAGTGTGCCCCCCTAGCAGCCTCGCAGCCCTTGGCATGAAGCCTCGGTGCCGAGGACTTATGCTGGGGGCTCCTGCTCTGGTCTTGTTAGGTTGATTTGTAAGTTGCATTGTGTGCCCCCCTAGCAGCCTCGCAGCCCTTGGCATGAAGCCTCGGTGCCGAGGACTTATGCTGGGGGCTCCAATTTTGGTCTTTTTATGTTGATTTGTAAGTTGCATAGTGTGCCCCCCTAGCAGCCTCGCAGCCCTTGGCATGAAGCCTCGGTGCCGAGGACTTATGCTGGGGGCTCCTGCTCTGGTCTTGTTATGTTGATTTGTAAGTTGCATTGTGTGCCCCTTGAGCAGCCTCGCAGTCCTTGGCATGAAGCCTCGGTGCCGAGGACTTATGCTGGGGGCTCCAATTTTGGTCATGTTATGTTGATTTGTAAGTTGCATTGTGTGCCCCTTCAGCAGCCTCGCAGCCCTTGGCATGAAGCCTCGGTGCCGAGGACTTATGCTGGGGGCTTCATTTTTGGTCCTTTTTTTTACATTTTAAGGTTGCATTCTGTGCCCCTCTAGCAGCCTCGCAGCCCTTGGCTTCATGCCTCTGTGCCGAGGACTTATGCTGGGGGCTCCAGCTCTGGTCTTGTTATGTTGATTTGTAAGTTGCATTGTGTGCCCCTTGAGCAGCCTCGCAGCCCTTGGCATGAAGCCTCGGTGCCGAGGACTTATGCTGGGGGCTCCAATTTTGGTCTTTTTATGTTGATTTGTAAGTTGCATAGTGTGCCCCCCTAGCAGCCTCGCAGCCCTTGGCATGAAGCCTCGGTGCCGAGGACTTATGCTGGGGGCTCCTGCTCTGGTCTTGTTATGTTGATTTGTAAGTTGCATTGTGTGCCCCTTCAGCAGCCTCGCAGTCCTTGGCATGAAGCCTCGGTGCCGAGGACTTATGCTGGGGGCTCCAATTTTGGTCATGTTATGTTGATTTGTAAGTTGCATTGTGTGCCCCTTCAGCAGCCTCGCAGCCCTTGGCATGAAGCCTCGGTGCCGAGGACTTATGCTGGGGGCTTCATTTTTGGTCCTTTTTTTTACATTTTAAGGTTGCATTCTGTGCCCCTCTAGCAGCCTCGCAGCCCTTGGCTTCATGCCTCTGTGCCGAGGACTTATGCTGGGGGCTCCAGCTCTGGTCTTGTTATGTTGATTTGTAAGTTGCGTTGTGTGCCCCTCTAGCAGCCTCGCAGCCCTTGGCATGAAGCCTCGGTGCCGAGGACTTATGCTGGGGGCTCCAATTTTGGTCCTTTTTTGTTGATTTGTAAGTTGCATTGTGTGCCCCTTCAGCAGCCTCGCAGCCCTTGGCATGAAGCCTCGGTGCCGAGGACTTATGCTGGGGGCTCCATTTTTGGTCCTTTTTTTTACATTTTAAGGTTGCATTCTGTGCCCCTCTAGCAGCCTCGCAGCCCTTGGCTTCATGCCTCGGTGCCGAGGACCTATGCTGGGGGCTCCTGCTCTGGTCTTGTTATGTTGATTTGTAAGTTGCATTGTGTGCCCCCCTAGCAGCCTCGCAGCCCTTGGCATGAAGCCTCGGTGCCGAGGACTTATGCTGGGGGCTCCTGCTCTGGTCTTGTTATGTTGATTTGTAAGTTGCATTGTGTGCCCCCCTAGCAGCCTCGCAGCCCTTGGCATGAAGCCTCGGTGCCGAGGACTTACGCTGTGGGCTCCTCCTCTGGTCTTTTAGTGTTGATTTGTAAGTTGCGTTGTGTGCCCCCCTAGCAGCCTCGCAGCCCTTGGCATGAAGCCTCGGTGCCGAGGACTTATGCTGGGGGCTCCAATTTTGGTCTTGTTATGTTGATTTGTAAGTTGCATTGTATGCCCCTTCAGCAGCCTCGCAGCCCTTGGCTTAATGCGTCGGTGCCGAGGACTCCGGCTGGGGCCTCCAGTTTTGGTCCTCTTATGTTCGTTTTAAAGGTGCATTGTGTCTGTGGTCTCCATCGTTTTAAACTTTTATTGTGTACATGGTCTCCATTTTCCAGGCTGATGGCGGGATGGATGCTCCCCAGTTTGAAGAGGACACGCCAGGAAACACCGAAAAGGACGAGGACTCGGTTGATGATGACGACGCTTTCACTGGAGATCTAGACGAGATTCGATCTCGCCAGAAGCTTAACTCTGTCACTACTATTTCGAGTCTGAGAGTGAAGCCTTTTGCTTATTCACGTATAGACATTCCTCTGTGCAGAATGCAGCCAATGCCTATTGTGCGCCCGATGATGCAGTGCGACCTGTCGAAACTGGAAGAGGAGTTCTCGCACGGGTACCGGGAGGGGGCATCTGTGTTTTACGTGTCCATTACAGATGAAGGAGGTAGGACTAGGGAAGTTTCGGCTGCTGATAAGGCCAGATGGGGCCCTATCTGGAACAAGAAGAACGATCAGTTTAATGATTTCTTGCTATCGATCCCGGAGCTTGCAGGATATGCAGATCTAATGTTCTTTGTTTGTGACGGTAATCATCGTTGTCAAGCATGGTTAAACCATATTGAGCGCCTACACAAGGCCGATGAATCGTGGCATTACCTTGTGGACTCTATCCTTCTGGACACAAAGGGTAGAATCGGGTTAGTCATGCAGGTCATGCACAACATCAACAAGTAAGTTTCCTAAAGTCTTAATCGTGGTTATCTTTCCATTATTACAATTCCAGCTGTATTTCATGTCAGTACATTAAATCTGGTTCTGTTGTACCTGTGCCAGGCATACCGAGGACAGTCATGTGAAGACGAACGATGTTCACACCCTTTTCAGAGTTCAAAAGTACGGCCTCATGCCCTTCGAGCAATTTAAGGAGCTGTTGTCCCCCTCGGATGTAAAGAGATGCAGGAAAACAAAGCACGGAACGTGGTACACATTACCTGTGAATGTATTCACTAGTTTCATTTACCAGGTACACCATGAGATTCAACATCTCTAATTGTTTTATAAATTTCCCTCCGTATGTGCTCTTTGATGCAACCTCGCAGCCCTTGGTTGAATGCCTCGGTGCCGACGAGCAATGCTGCGGGCTCCAACTGTGGTCACTGCATGTCGTTTTTACTCTCAGTGTTAGAGCCCTGTGAAGCAGCCTCGCATCCCATGGCCTAATGCCTCGGTGCGGAGGACTTATGCTGGGGGCACCAACTCTGCTCAGTGCATGTCTTCTGTCTTCTCAGTACTCGAGCCCTTTGAAGCAACCTCGCAGCCCTTGGCTGAATGCCTCGGTGCCGAGGTCAAATGCTCGGGGCTCCAATGCTGGTCACTGCATGTATGTCGTTTCCTCAGTTCTAGAGCCCTTGGCTTCATGCCTGGCAGCACTTGCCATAATGCGTTGTTGCCGAGGACTAATGCTTGGGGCACCACCTCTGATTACTGCATTCCGTTTTTTTGGTGAGTATTGTCGAATCCCCACTTCTCGCTATGATTCGTTCTATCATAATTTGACAAGTTTCTCGCTTGGTGCAGCATGAGATCAGCAGAGCAGCAGACGAGGGGCTACGTGCTTACCTCGAGAATGCTGAGGGTGACGTCGCCGAGAAAGATAAAGCAGCTGCAATGAAGTTGGCGGCTGCAAAGAAGACCGAGAACTTGATAAAGAAAATGAACAAGTTAACAGCGGTCGCTAACCCGGACCTAACACCAGGTTTCTTGAAAGAGGTATTGTTTCCATTTCTCCGGAGTACCATACATTATGCTCCACCGATCTATCGAATAAGAACACCACTGATTATGCCATACTGATCTTGGTTCGGGGTCTGCCAATTCAGATTGAGCGGCACTACTCGTTGAACGGCTCCACGGGCGCCGAGTTGAATCTTGAAAAGCTGCAACTGATAGCAACGGCGAAGGCTTCTTCAACCGCGAAGATCAGATGGCTCGAGTTATTCAACTCCTCTATAGCCACAAGAGAGGCCCGGTGCCTACCACCTAAACCATGCAACGAGCAGAGGCTCACCCATTGGCTGGGAAGGGCATGCTTCTGGGCAGCAGTGAGTCATATCTCTCCACTACACTGTAATGCTATGCTGTATTTCTGTTTCGATCCTATTGTTAACTTCTGCTTACTTAATTTAATTACGTATGCCTGGTCGATCTTTCAGTTGAGTGAGGAAGCATCCACTTCTCTGGACGACATTCTCCGCTCGGACCGACCTCCAATCAACATGAACGTCTCAACAGAGCCCATGGGTTTGGAGACGTACGTTGAGGATTGCAGAATGAAGCTATTTGACCATGCCTTCTTGTCGTACTTCAAAGGTACTGACGCCTTCACCAAGTCAACCGACTTCAAGGATTTCAAGGGGTCCGACTTAGTGGTTCGAAGAGTCCTTTACAGGTAATTCTCTTATCTTCACTTAGTTTACTATGAGAATCCTCTTGAAGCAACCTCGCAGCCCTTGGCATAATGCCTCGGTGCCGAGGACAGTTGCTGAGGGCTCCAGCTCTGGACAGTGCATGTAGTTCTTCATGTTTATTCTAGAGCCCTGTGAAGCAACCTCGCAGCCCCTGGCATAATGCCTCGGTGCCGAGGGCTCCTGCTGAGGGCTCCAACTGTGATGAGTGCATCATGTTCTTCTTGCTGCTCTGGGGCCCACTGAAGCAACCTCGCAGCCCTTGGCATAATGCCTCGGTGCCGAGGACAGTTGCTGAGGGCTCCAGCTCTGGTCAGTGCATGTAGTTCTTCTTGCTGCTCTGGGGCCCACTGAAGCAACCTCGCAGCCCTTGGCATAATGCCTCGGTGCCGAGGACAGTTGCTGAGGGCTCCAGCTCTGGTCAGTGCATGTAGTTCTTCATGTTTATTCTAGAGCCCTGTGAAGCAACCTCGCGGCCCCTGGCAAAATGCCTCGGTGCCGAGGGCTCCTGCTGAGGGCTCCAACTGTGATGAGTGCATCATGTTCTTCTTGCTGCTCTGGGGCCCACTGAAGCAACCTCGCAGCCCTTGGCATAATGCCTCGGTGCCGAGGACAGTTGCTGAGGGCTCCAGCTCTGGTCAGTGCATGTAGTTCATCATGTCTTTTCTAGAGCCCTGTGAAGCAACCTCGCAGCCCCTGGCATAATGCCTCGGTGCCGAGGGCTCCTGCTGAGGGCTCCAACTGTGATGAGTGCATCATGGTCTTCTTGCTTCTCTGGGGCCCATTGAAGCAACCTCGCAGCCCCTGGCAAAATGCCTCGGTGCCGAGGACAGTTGCTGAGGGCTCCAGCTCTGGTCAGTGCATGTAGTTCTTCATGTTTGTTCTAGAGCCCTGTGAAGCAACCTCGCAGCCCCTGGCATAATGCCTCGGTGCCGAGGGCTCCTGCTGAGGGCTCCAACTGTGATGAGTGCATCATGTTCTTCTTGCTGCTCTGGGGCCCATTGAAGCAACCTCGCAGCCCTTGGCATTATGCCTCGGTGCCGAGGACAGTTGCTGAGGGCTCCAGCTCTGGTCAGTGCATGTAGTTCTTCATGTTTATTCTAGAGCCCTGTGAAGCAACCTCGCAGCCCCTGGCATAATGCCTCGGTGCCGAGGGCTCCTGCTGAGGGCTCCAACTGTGATGAGTGCATCATGTTCTTCTTGCTGCTCTGGGGCCCACTGAAGCAACCTCGCAGCCCTTGGCATAATGCCTCGGTGCCGAGGACAGTTGCTGAGGGCTCCAGCTCTGGTCAGTGCATGTAGTTCATCATGTCTTTTCTAGAGCCCTGTGAAGCAACCTCGCAGCCCTTGGCATAATGCCTCGGTGCCGAGGACCCATGCTCAGGGCACCAGCTCAGTGCATGTAGTTCTTCTTGTTTGTTCTAGAGCGCTTTCTAGCTACCTCGCTGCCCTAGGTACAATGCCTCGGTGACAATGACTACTGCTGGTTCAGGCTGTAACTTACATGTTGGTCGTACGTAATGCAGGTACTTCAAGTACGAGCTACTGGCGAAAGGGGCAATCTTTAAGGATGATCTTCCGATATTTCTTCAGGCTTGGGTTGATCGCTCCAGTCCCAGTTGCATGTTTTCTGCTGCTCAGCAACGAACCTGGACCACATCGCATCTTAGCGCCGGTGCGTGGTACCTAGATTGCCTATCCAGCTTCACCCCATCGTTTGAAGTTGAGCTCAGGAAGTCGAGAGACTCCGTAGGTGAATCTGGGGCTGAGATGCAAGATCTTCTTGGGATCGAAGACGAGGCAGAGAGAGCAAAGGCCTTGAAGCGCCGCGTTGAGGAGGATCGCAGGAAGGCACAGAAGATCAAGGAGGCCGAGGAGAAGGCGCTTCAGAGGGAGGAGGAGAAGCAGCAGAAGGCCGCGGAGAAGAGTTCGAAGAAAGGCAAGAGGAAAGTGAAGTCTCCCGGCGGGGATGTTGTAAAAAGTCCTATAAGCAATTCGGGATCACAGGCACCTCCGAACTCAAGGGGCACAAAGCGCAATGTGGACTCTACGTACGAAGAAGCTCTCACTCAGGTCCCGAACATTAATGTAGGTGAGGAGGAGGGGAGCAACAACCGCGAGCTCATCATCAATTCCTCACTGAAGGATGTCCTGGCGGGGTCCTCTAATAACTTCACCCAAGCCTACCTCGACATCAAGAGCTTCCTGCTCAAGGTACTTTCCAACGTGCAATTGATTTTATCCAGGATACTGTAACCGTGCGCATGAAAATGTGGCCACGGGGTGCTATTTCGTTGTAGTCGTAAGTTAGAGTGATTTCGGCTTTGACTCCATATTGAGGAGTACTTTGCTTGATATTGTGCAGCAGTCGGAAGGGAGATCCCTGCGCTTCAGGGGCGAGCCGAGGGTGCATCCGTTTGTTGACCTCATCATTGCGGACATTCCTGAGGGTCTGCCGGTCCCTGGAGTTTCCGATCCTCCCACATCCATCCCCTCATGGAATATTGACACCGATAACTGCTTGCAGCCCATTTTCGATTTCGCCGACAACCATTTACATGATGATGGGGCCGTCATATTATTCCACCCCTTTCGTGCCTCAACAAAGGGTGAGATCTTCGGGTACTGCGACGCCTTTGAGTTTGAAGTTCGGAAAGAGTGGTGGGGGACGAATAAGCTTCACCTCACATCTCCCATCAATCCTACACTGACGGTAAGCTCACTTCTGGGTCACCCCTAGTACAGTTTGTCATTGGTATATCTTCAGCCCTGTGAAGCAACCTCGCAGCCCCTGGCATAATGCCTCGGTGCCGAGGGCTCCTGCTGAGGGCTCCAACTGTGATGAGTGCATCATGTTCTTCTTGCTGCTCTGGGGCCCATTGAAGCAACCTCGCAGCCCTTGGCATTATGCCTCGGTGCCGAGGACAGTTGCTGAGGGCTCCAGCTCCGGTCAGTGCATGTAGTTCTTCATGTTTATTCTAGAGCCCTGTGAAGCAACCTCGCAGCCCCTGGCATAATGCCTCGGTGCCGAGGGCTCCTGCTGAGGGCTCCAACTGTAATGAGTGCATCATGTTCTTCTTGCTGCTCTGGAGCCCACTGAAGCAACCTCGCAGCCCCTGGCATAATGCCTCGGTGCCGAGGACCGTTGCTGAGGGCTCCAGCTCTGGTCAGTGTATGTAGTTCTTCATGTTTATTTTAGAGCCCTGTGAAGCAACCTCGCAGCCCCTGGCAAAACGCCTCGGTGCCGAGGGCTCCTGCTGAGGGCTCCAACTGTGATGAGTGCATCATGTTCTTCTTGCTGCTCTGGGGCCCACTGAAGCAACCTCGCAGCACTTGGCATAATGCCTCGGTGCCGAGGACAGTTGCTGAGGGCTCCAGCTCTGGTCAGTGCATGTAGTTCTTCATGTTTATTCTAGAGCCCTGTGAAGCAACCTCGCAGCCCCTGGCATAATGCCTCGGTGCCGAGGGCTCCTGCTGAGGGCTCCAACTGTAATGAGTGCATCATGTTCTTCTTGCTGCTCTGGAGCCCACTGAAGCAACCTCGCAGCCCCTGGCATAATGCCTCGGTGCCGAGGACCGTTGCTGAGGGCTCCAGCTCTGGTCAGTGCATGTAGTTCTTCATGTTTATTTTAGAGCCCTGTGAAGCAACCTCGCAGCCCCTGGCAAAACGCCTCGGTGCCGAGGGCTCCTGCTGAGGGCTCCAACTGTGATGAGTGCATCATGTTCTTCTTGCTGCTCTGGGGCCCACTGAAGCAACCTCGCAGCACTTGGCATAATGCCTCGGTGCCGAGGACAGTTGCTGAGGGCTCCAGCTCTGGTCAGTGTATGTAGTTCTTCATGTTTATTCTAGAGCCCTGTGAAGCAACCTCGCAGCCCCTGGCATAATGCCTCGGTGCCGAGGGCTCCTGCTGAGGGCTCCAACTGTGATGAGTGCATCATGGTCTTCTTGCTTCTCTGGGGCCCATTGAAGCAACCTCGCAGCCCCTGGCAAAATGCCTCGGTGCCGAGGACAGTTGCTGAGGGCTCCAGCTCTGGTCAGTGCATGTAGTTCTTCATGTTTGTTCTAGAGCCCTGTGAAGCAACCTCGCAGCCCCTGGCATAATGCCTCGGTGCCGAGGGCTCCTGCTGAGGGCTCCAACTGTGATGAGTGCATCATGTTCTTCTTGCTGCTCTGGGGCCCATTGAAGCAACCTCGCAGCCCTTGGCATTATGCCTCGGTGCCGAGGACAGTTGCTGAGGGCTCCAGCTCTGGTCAGTGCATGTAGTTCTTCATGTTTATTCTAGAGCCCTGTGAAGCAACCTCGCAGCCCCTGGCATAATGCCTCGGTGCCGAGGGCTCCTGCTGAGGGCTCCAACTGTGATGAGTGCATCATGTTCTTCTTGCTGCTCTGGAGCCCATTGAAGCAACCTTGCAGCCCTTGGCATAATGCCTCGGTGCCGAGGACCGTTGCTGAGGGCTCCAGCTCTGGTCAGTGCATGTAGTTCTTCATGTTTGTTCTAGAGCCCTGTGAAGCAACCATTGTTCTTCCTTGTTTTACAGACAATGAAGTTCGGGATTCTACTGGCTGTGAGGAGCTTCAAGTCCGGCGGCCGCAAATCCCGGTTCTCATTTCGCGAGGTGCCTGCACTGGAGCGCCTTGGATACGATGTTGGTCGGGATGATGTCCTGCAGAACCACGTTTCCCGTGGCACCCAGCTCATGAATGCCTCAAGGCCCTGGCGCGGCCCTCGCGAGAAGTCCGTTCCTCTTCTGCAGATGCTGATCGAGGCCACGACCGACCCTGGAAGTGTGGTTCTTGACTGCACGACCTCGACTGGTAAGCTACAGTCCTCTACGTTATACTTCTCAGTTTCCATTTTCCAGGTATCCTCAGTAACGACCTTGCTCTCCCTCTCAGGTTCCTCAATTCATGCATGCCGACATGCTGATCGGCATATTGTTGGATTGGAGGCCGACCAGGAGATCTTCGCAGCTGTATTGAAACCTCTCCATCGAACTACTGCTGCCCCGAACGTTACTTCCGCAAGACTGGTCACTAGTGAGGATCCCGATGGAGAAGTCAATGTGACAAAGGTTGCAAAGAGGTCCCGGTTCACTACGTGAGTTTAGAAACTTGTTTTCTAATGTTACATACTCTTTATAATATGATTTGCTCTGGACTGGATTTATGAACATTGTGCCATTTATATTTGCAGATGCGGCATTCTGAGCACTTCAATGAATCTTCCTTTTTTTTGTCATCCACATTTTTTTCCAAGCCCCCCAAAGTCATGGCATCTTCCCAGTTACGCGAACGATGCAGCTATTCAACTAGCTCGTGGCAACCACCGTACCTTTCAGTCCAGAAACCCCCCTAGTAGGAATCTGGAATTCATCGATAGCGAAGCCCTTGAGTCGGATGGTGAGGCTGTTTCTGATGGTGGAGCTTCCTTCAGTAGTTCCTCGAGTATCACCTCCTCCTCATCCGAGCATACAGACTCGAGCGTCACTTTGTTCAGTACAGATCCTAGCGACTCCAATCATCTGATGTAGGAACCCAGTCACGTGATTAGCCTTCTGTTGAGTTAGTCTACACGGTATTTGTATTTGCTTTCCAAGTAATGAACATTCACGACTACATATTTATACAATACGGTGGCCCATAAGCAACTACGCTGCAAAGGGCCCTAGCACATGGCAAAGCAGATGATAAAATCACCACATGATAAAATTAGCACTTTCTAAAATTACTGTGATGGAGTGCTTCACGGTCGCTTCAATTCGCTCCATTACGAACGACAAACATACATCCGTTGACCAGACTGTGAGCCCCTGAAAGGAGACTTTCGCACCGAGGCTTTGCCATGTGAGCCACGGTTGCTTCATTGGGCTCCAGTAACAACTGTAACAAATCATGTATTCACCAGAGTCACGGACCCAATGAAGTCTGCTCGGGGCCGAGGCATTGTGCCAGGGGCTGCGACGTTGATCCAGAGGGCCCTAGCGAAGGGATAAAAGTAAAAACAATGACCATAATGAGATGGCATAAGGGATTCTGATTTCAGTGGAGGAGATGGCATAAGGGGTTACATATGGATGTTAAGTTCAGGTTACACGATGCGAATATGACCGGTAAATTATCAACTTTTATTGACTTCCTTGGTAATACTTCAGAAACTTACAGATATCCTTCAGGAATAACATTACCCTGTTCGACTCCAAACACTGCAACCACTCAATATTCCTAGCTGAAGTGAGCCTAACTAGCCTAGATTTACGAGGGTCAACCCTGAGTATTGCGATAAAGCCCCTGTGATTGAGTTAGTGGATACCCAAGACAGACCCGCTCTGCTCCAATTCGTCACTGTTCTACTCATGTTGCTAGGTCCAATGAGGGAGTCTACGACTGAGAAAACCATAAGGTTTGCGTAGTCATCGTGGAGGTACTTTTCTTTCCAGAAATCTGCACGCAAAAATGTTGGACCATGAGGCATACTCGGCTGCGTAAATGCCAGGACAATAGTATTCTGGTCAGGGACGGTTCCTCCGCGTCCTAAACCGAGCACTTGCGCCGCTCCGGGGTCTTCTGCCTCCGGAATAAGTATTCCTCCTGTCATCGCCTCCTTGAATCCAAGCCCGTACTCCCAAACCATAAGCATCATGCATTTCATGTTCGGAGGGAGATTACTACTTTTATCACTATCTAAAGCAGAATGAACTGACGACGGGAAGATCTTCAGCAGCCATGTCTTATGATACTGGTACCACTGTTCCGGAGACTTGTATGGATAGTACCGGATGTTGGAATCCGCCCGCCTTCTACGTATAACTATATCTCCAACCTGCGGTTCAAGCATGGTCCCAAGGTTGAGCAAGAACTGTGTTCCAGAGTGGAGGCTAAACATGAGAGGAGACATAGTTAGGAGGCAGAAAATGATGATATACTATCCGCCTTAGAATGAAATGAGCATTCAGGTCTTTTGAGTCAAGCATGTTCTTCTCGCACCTGATATATAAAGCACTCTGCCGTCAACGTGACGCCTCGGCGTCGCCGGCATTTCCTTGATATTCACGTTTCTCTATCCAGGTTTCTGACTGTAATTCCTCATTCCTTAATGATACACAGCCTCCAAGTCTAGTCTCCGGCGGGCAGATTGTGGGTGGTCCGGTGCATTATTCGATACACATGATATGGAGCCGGCGCCAGCACGGCAGATTTAAGTTTCACACGAAAATGTCAGTTCTTGATACTCCAGCACGAAACAGTACAGTTCAGATGGCCTTTGACAGGGGCAAGCCCGGAATTATCTTTGTTTTGATTTTGCCCATGTATGGTTAAGATTGTAAGCGAATAGTTAATGAAAGACGTATGAGCTCAAATAGCACAGTCTACGCTGATTCGTTAACATTAAAAAAATGGAATTCACAGAGACTTAGAAAATCATGAATACATTTGATTAACTCGATTATTATATTAAGAGTACCCTAAACCGTATTACGCATCTTCTGCTATGTTACATTTTAACTGAAGCCACATAATCATTTAATTTCTTATATTCTTTTCTTTCTTTCACGCTTATTGGTTTTCCCCTTCTTCGTAAATGTTATTAAACATATTCCATTTCTTTCTGGAATTGTTTTTCTCGTCATGCTTATTTGATTTGTATTTTAATTAGCTTTCTTTTTTATTTTAAATGGTATACGACTTATTTGTTGTTTTTATTTTGGGAGACGAAACCCACTAAGCCATATCCTAAGTTCGAATCACCGAATGTCCATTCTCACAGGCCTGCCCTTTAATTTAAGTTCGTTCTCTAAGATGAAGTTGGTCAATTATATCCAAGCAGTCTTGACACCGTATTACGCATCTTGTGCTATGTTACATTTTAACTGAAGTCACATAATCATTTAATTTATTACATTCTTTTCTTTCTTTCATGCTTATTCTCTTTCCCCTTCTTCGTACATGTTATTAAACTTATTCCATTTCTTTCTGAAATTGTTTTTCCCTTCATGGTCTATAACTTGATTTTTATTTTAATTCCCTTTCTTTTTTTTTTGAATGGTATCCGACTTATTTGTTGTTTTTTTTTTGGGAGACGAAACCCACTAAGCCATATCCTAAGTTCGAATCACAAAATGTCCATTCTCACAGGCCTGCCCTTTAATTCAAGTTCGTTCTCTAAGATGAAGTTGGTCAATTATATCCAAGCAGTCTTGACATCAAGTAATGTTATTTGCAAGCACAGTAATTTTTTATATTTTTAACCCATGCAGTCACACTAACTAATGCAGTCAGAGTAATTATTTATATTTTTAACCCATGCAGTCACACTATTTAATGCAATCACAGTAATTTCTGCTTCAAGTACGCAGCACTTGTCCGGCTGTCGAGACCGCAGCACTTCAAACTGTTTTGACGAAATTATTAACCACATTATTAACTCCCAAACCACATTATTAACTCGCAAGGCAAAGCACATTATCCCATAAGCATTGTAAACCCTGGATTTCACTTCGATATAACCAATGCCACGTAAAACTCAATGTAAAAGGACCAGAGTTCGAGCCCCCAGCGGGAGTCCTCGGACCGGGGCCTTATGCCAAGGGCTGCGAGGTTGCTTACAAATCAACATAAAAAGACCAGAAAGACCAGAGTTCGAGCCCCTAGTGGGAGTCCTCGGCACCGAGGCATGATGCCAAGGGCTGCGAGGCTTGCTAGAGGGGCACACAATGCAACTTACAAATCAATGCAGCGAGTATGCCTGAAAGGGCTCTGGGTTCGAATCCCATTAATTACAAAAAAATCTGCAGTTGCTTCGCAGTCTTTTTCTCTCTCTTTTCGCCTAGACCCTAGAAATGTTGTTTTTCCTCCTGAATCTATGTATCCAGTGGTCCACATTACCTATTTTCTACTATGTTATGTTTTAACTCAAGTCACCTACTGATTTACTTTATTATATTAAGAATACCTTTAAGCAACCATTTTGTTGCTAAAATGGAAGATTAGAGCGAGATTGTTCATAGAGACTGTGGTTCTTATAGGAGCCCCTTTCTAGAGACTTAACACTTATCAATTCGTAAATTACAGAAGCCGCTTTGTAGAGACTTATCAGTTATCAATTCGTAAACGTAAGAAGTAACTAATTAAAATCTAAACTATTCCGTGTTCCTCTTGAACTGAGAAGAACAACGTCATGCACTGACCAGAGTTGGAGCCCCCCAGCATTGGTCCTTGGCACCGAGGCATTATTTGAAGGGCAGCGAGGTTGCTTCAAAGGGCTCTGGTTCGAATCCCACTAACAACACACACTAAGCAGTTTCATATCCCCCACCAGGGGTCCCTACCAAAAATACCTGCAGTTGCTTCGCAGTCTTTTTCTCTCTCTTTTCGCGTAGACTCTAAGAATGTTGTTTTACTTCCTAAATCTATGTATCGACTGCAAGATATTACCTATTTTCTTCTATGTTACATTCTAACTTAAGGTACATAATCACTTCGATTATTATATTAAGAGTACCCTAAACCGTATTACGCATCTTGTGCTATGTTACATTTTAACTGAAGTCACATAATCATTTAATTTATTACATTCTTTTCTTTCTTTCATGCTTATTCTCTTTCCCCTTCTTCGTACATGTTATTAAACTTATTCCATTTCTTTCTGAAATTGTTTTTCCCTTCATGGTCTATAACTTGATTTTTATTTTAATTCCCTTTCTTTTTTTTTTGAATGGTATACGACTTATTTGTTGTTTTTTTTTTGGGAGACGAAACCCACTAAGCCATATCCTAAGTTCGAATCACAAAATGTCCATTCTCACAGGCCTGCCCTTTAATTCAAGTTCGTTCTCTAAGATGAAGTTGGTCAATTATATCCAAGCAGTCTTGACATCAAGTAATGTTATTTGCAAGCACAGTAATTTTTTATATTTTTAACCCATGCAGTCACACTAACTAATGCAGTCAGAGTAATTATTTATATTTTTAACCCATGCAGTCACACTATTTAATGCAATCACAGTAATTTCTGCTTCAAGTACGCAGCACTTGTCCGGCTGTCGAGACCGCAGCACTTCAAACTGTTTTGACGAAATTATTAACCACATTATTAACTCCCAAACCACATTATTAACTCGCAAAGCAAAGCACATTATCCCATAAGCATTGTAAACCCTGGATTTCACTTCGATATAACCGAACCTGCAACATTATAATTTCGTCACTTGGGCAGTGGCTTCGGTGTGTTATACTTCCCGAGAGAAAACAATGGACGTCGTACCTCGCAAAGGGTAATCGCCGGGGCCATTCCCAAACTGACATAAACAAATTCAAATCGGATAAAACAAAAAATCTGAAAAAAGAAAATCTGCAGTTGCTGAGCAGTCTTTTTATCTCTCTTTCCACCTAGACCTTATAATTATAATAGACTCAACGACTAAATTGAAATCCATTCTATTAATGGAGACAATTCCAAGTAGTCTAATAGTGGTCAAGAATTTATCCTTTGTCTCTCTTACATGGCTATACTTTATATTGATATTAGACTTACTTTATATTGATAATAGACTTAGATACTAAGCAAAGGATAAGACTGTATTCATAAAAAATTCCTGAATAATCTGATAGTCTTCATTACCTAAATCTGTATCCATGCATGCACGGGAATAGGCACGCACGGTGATAGGTGTTTTTAAGGTCATGCTTTTTGAAAATAAAAATAAAAATAAAACCAACATGCTGCACTTATAGAGTGTGAGAAACTTCACCAAAAACATCAAAATATCCGCAAACTTACCGCTCACCGCTCTCCGCTCACCGCTCAAGGCTCGCAGAATAGCATTTCCCTCTTGCACATCCACAAATCTCAGTATCAATCAGTCTGAGCAATCCACAAAGCATCAACATTAATAACCTAAGATCCGCCCTCTCTCAAATTTATGACTTTGGTATGTTTTGTTTCAACAATACTGCATTGAACATGTTCAAAGATGACACTGATGTGTGAAGTAATAGTGCTTACCTGCACCAAACAAAGTGAGCCTCACTTGTAGGTCTTTGCCTTCAACACCTTTGTCAGGCTCTTTGAGGCAACACCACCAACAACCTGCTCTAAAGACAACAACAACGGTTTGCGCTATTAGTCTTCACAGAGGTAGCCATGAATGCAGATCCACCTATGGGTATCAAGCATAGATACTTCATCACAGCTGATGGAGAAAATCGAGTCTTCTCGATGATCACTTTTGTCTTCAATTGATCTTGTGTAAACAAACACTTAGCCAACTCCGACCCATCAGAATCTGACAAATGCTTTTTTAGCAAATTAGGACGCCAAGGAAGCTGAACAATGGCTCAATGGCTATATACTCCAACATAGGACGACCTTCATGCAACAAATGCAAGATGGTGGCAAATTGGATTTGTTTGCGACCTAGCTCACATTTCACTACAATCACTTGCTCTGAAACAGTTTTGCAGGTTTTGTGGGTTCTAGCCGCAAAAATGCGTTCGTTCTTTAGGTACTTGCAATTCTGGTCTTCATACCACTAGTCCTTTTAGTGTCGTTTGCCATGTCACGTGTAGCTTTCCTCTTACTTCCATATTTATATAGGGTGTTCCACTTCGGGCCAAGAATTTTGTCTCTGCCGTCAATTGCTGTGCATACAAGACACTTCACTTATTCATACAAGTTGCCGCCCCCTCGCTGTAACTCCGCCTAAGGAAGTAGAGCAGCCCACGTATCTTCGAATTTTTGGCTTGCTTCGTAGGATTTCTTGACCTTCTTATGAGTAGGCTCTTCCATGTCGCAGTCCTTGTTGTCAATGTTGTCTAAGTCTTCAAAGTCACAGCACTCCGAAAGCTTCTCCTTTCCATTCTCCTACATGAGATTGCTTGCAATTGACTCTTTCAACAATAGCGCAATGACTTCAACCTCGTCCTTAGCTGCAGCAATGATGTTTGATGGATCTTCTAGGTTCAAGAGATCCAGTGCCGGATTTGAGCGTCTCCGCTTCTTCGCCTATCTGTCATCTTTGCGTTGACGAGGGACGTTGCATATTGACTGCCCTCCACTTTTGCTGCTTGTTTTGGTGCTACATGGTCCTATTGACCTTGAAGTAGATGTCTTTGTATTTGAGTTGTGACAACCTTGTAAACGCCCGAACCAAAGATGATCTCGATGTCGGAAGCCTTGCAAGGAACCGATGTAACGACCTTCCAACAAACATCTTGGTGACCAACACACACGAGCAAGGTATAGACACAAGGCTGAACACTAACAACGTAGACAAAAGCAATTACACAAAACAATGTATGTGTATGCAAAAGCTTATACAACGCACATAACATTCATACAACTGAGAGCTCACAACTCACAACATATAGCATTCCAATTGCCAAACTCAGAGAGCAATGTGAACCTCAACGCCCAAGTCGTGGATTTTGCAAGACTATTGCAGCGAGCAGAATGGCCAGCCTTCCAATTGAGGGCGTCTTCTCAAATAACGTAACGGAAGTCCAACTCGCATCAAGGGCAACGAGAATAGTAGAGTTTGGGACCCGCTAAATCACTCGCAAGAATGTAAAACTAATCACTACATGCTTCATCTGCATAAAAGCTTTCAATTGGACAAACCAACGCAACCACCAGCCTCCACCTACATCCTCTTGGTGCCCTTTGAAGTTGCTGCGATGTACTCTATAAAACTCTAAACGTCCTCATCGTTTTTTTGAGTGACAACATACAATACATTTCCAGTATTGTACATCAAATGTGGCGACACATAATATAATCTCAACAATGTATGGAGTCGATTGTAGCTTTTCTTTTATGTGAGGCGAGGGGAGTTGTGGCCTTGTTGAGCGACATTGACAGAAAACATATAAAATAGAGAAATAGGGAATGGCACCAAACTTCTGTATCCACGGCAAAATGAGTGCGAGCAAGCGAAATGAACGTGAGCGGTGGAGATTGCAGAAGGCAACAATAAGCCAAAGGTCACCCTACCTCCTCGAATGATGGCTTCTCTACAGCTACGATGAGTGATATAGAGGCATCTGCTTGAACGCCTAGGTATAACTTTTTAGCCAAAAAGGCATGTCACTCATAATAATTTTGCCTTTAGGATCCAATTTGCCACCAAAAAAAACATTGCTTGCAACTTCTCAGAACTTGCTTTTCAGAATTTTGCAGCCGATTAAATGACATAGTTGGTGTGAAAAAAATAAAAAATAAAATCGTAGACAAACATAGTGCACATCACAAGATAATATCTAATTTCTTTGAATTAATTTGAACTTTCTGGTATTTGCAAGACCACAACCATGAAGGTTGCATGAATTCAATGATTTCATATTACACTTCTTCCATCAAGAAACTGAACACCTCTAATTCAACCACCATTAGAGGATTATCTTATTGACCCATTAATGAACATACACTCTTCTATGTTGATCCGCTTGAGCACCACCTTTCTTAAGAAGAGAGAATGTTGCTCTAGTAAGCGTAGCCCACAAAGTAGTACAAACAATGAATGGTGTAAGATATGAGCTTCTTTCCAAGCCCTTTACTTGTAGTACTTGGTTGCACACCTCTAAGTAACTCCAAAGGGACATTCCAAGCCACTTGCAAGTGCCTATAGGACTTGTCACACTAATGGATGCCCTTATGACTTAGCTACCACCTACTAGTCCTTCGTACCTTATCATTGACTTGGCTAAGTCAATACAAGTGGGCTGGTCCTTATCTCTTCACCTACGCATGCCACATGTGCACCATGTGGTAAATCACCTCTCTCCCTTTTCTTCCTTTTTACTTCCCCCCTTCTAATTTTACTTCATTGCAAACTCTATTTAAAGTCCAACAGTCCCACTTTGCAGGTAGTTACCTTCTCACAATTCCATGGCCTTTGCTAATCGATGATGCCTCTCCTTGGCAAGTGCCTTTGTTACTACATCCCCACGATGTCTTCATTTGGGCAATACCTCAAGCTTATCTCGCCGCCCTCCAACTTCTCACGAATAAAGTGATGTTGAAATCAATGTGCTTCGTGCGTGAATGGTGTGTGGGGTTCTTTGCTTATGCAATGCACCCTTGGTTATAACACGTAATGATTGTTGCATCAACTTGGCCACACTCCACATCTTCTAAGAGCTTGCAAAGGAAAACGGCTTTTTTGGTGCTTTGGCTAGTGGCCATGTACTCCGCCTCCGTTGTAGACAAGGCAATTGTAGATTGCCTCTGGCAATACCATAAAATGGCACCATCTCCAATGAATACACATACCTTGTTGTTGAACGGCGCTTGTTTGCATCTTTCGTCCAATTTGCATCGCAATAGCATCTCAACTCGATGTTGGTGCCACCAAGGCACAAGATGTACTCCGAGGTACCTTTTAAGTACGGCATGATGCGTGTGGGAGTATTGAAGTTTGCGTTCTACTTCCATTTTGTCATGAACACTCCCACTTTGCAATGTGGTTAATTGCACAACTTCTCATGTAGCATCCTTCTTCGTAAAAAACACTCACTTGCATCCACTACTCTTGCCGCCCTTTGGAAGGAGAGCCAACTTCCATGTTCCATTGGCCATGAAGGAGTCATAGTCTTCCTGCATGGCCGCCTCCCACTTGCTTGCATCCTCTGATTGCAAAGCCTCACACAAACTCAATGGATCATCAAGGTTGGCCACATTGGCCTGTTCTACTTCTTGTTGCGGCAAGATGTGGTTCATCCACCACTCTCCAAGTGGACGCCGTTCTTGTCTTGGATAGCGAGTGCCTCCCTCTCCTTCACCTTCTCTTCATGATGATGATGGTGAGTGCGCCTCGCTTGTCTACTACTCCTCTTCTTTTTGTCTCTTCTCCTTCTTTTTAGCATCCTCATGGTCATTAGAAGAAGTTGGTTTGGAAGATTGGTCAAACACTTAAAAGGTGCGTCACTACTCTTACTTGGACTCAACTCAAAACCATCACCAACACTAGAGCTATACCCATCAAACACAATATCACGGCGCTTGATGATCTTCCTAGTCCGAATGCAGATTAGACAATAGGCCTTGGTTCCTTCATAATAGATTAGAAACAAACACTTGATACCCTTATAATCAAGCTTACTTTTCTTTGCATCAACCACTTTGGCATAAGCAATGCATCATAACACACGCATGTGTGCAATGCATGAGTTGGGGCCACGCATGTGAGAAATGCTAACAAGAGCACGAGTGGAACACTAATTGCAAATGTACACCGCATTGGCCACCGCTTTCGCCCAAAATGAGAGCTTGAGTTGTTGTCATGTTGAGCATGAAGCATGCTCCTTACTATCTCTACAACGATGCAATTGGCTCACTCTGCAACTCCGTCTTGTTGTGGTGTGTGGTGTTGATGGATGCCATGCTTCTTCATGTAGCCTTGGAAGGCCTTGGAGATGAACTCCCCTCCATTGTCTTACCCAAACGCCTTGATCTTGTGCTTTGATTGCGTTGAACAAGTGTCATGAAGTCCTGAACTTCTCAAGGCACTCTCCCTTGGTCTTCAAGGTGTACAACCACACTCTCCTTGAAAAGTCATCTATAAATGTCACGAAGGACCTTGCACCATCCATGGATGTGGTTCCGACAGGACCGCACACATCCGAATGCTCAATCTCAAATCGCTTTGGCGCACATGTTCCTTTATTCCTTGAAAATGGTGCCCTTTGTTGCTTGACTTGCACAGACCCTTTATAAAACGACATGGACAACTCATCTTTGTCAAGATTCATGCCGCTTACCATGTTTTGAAGAAAGCGCACTCCTTGCATTCAAATTGCCTGGTTGTCAATGTCAAATCTCCATTGCACAATTCTTCCATGATGATTGCGCCACCTTTGTCGAATCCCCTTCAAAGCCTTTGATGAAGGTCACTTGGTACAAGTTGCCTTTACAAGGTGCCTTTGCAAGCACATTGCCAATTGGAGTCTTTAATGAACACCCCCACATCTTGAATCCGCTAGGCACAAGCTTGGTGATTGAGAGCAAATTGGTATGCAATTTGGACACATGAAGGACATCCTTCTTGGTCACCTTCTTCAATCGCCCCCTTCCAAGCTTCTCAACAATAATGCAACCCATTCCAATGACTTTCACAACACTATCATCATCCAAATGCAATGGCGTAGTGGAATTACCACATATTTGTCCAATATTGCCCTACAAGGTGTCATGTACTATGTAGCACCCGAATCCATGATCCACTTCCAAATGGACTTGGACTTGTAAGGAAATACTTTGTATTTTATAGTTCTTTACTAGCTATAGTGACCTTTAATTACGTTATAAGCTAAACGAAAAGACCTATTCCCGTGACTTGTTACTGATTGTAAATTTTACAAATTACATAATACTTTAACGAGCTCCCAAGCTATGTTTGAGTAATAGAAATCAGCTGACAAACCTCTGGCTCGTGATTAGATCAAGGCACTGATCATCTTGATATTAATCAATCTGGGTCTGTTTGTGCCCAAAGAAGCTGATCAATCTTTGCAGTCTGATTGTCTTGTGCTTCAAGCTGTCATTACTCTTGACATTCCATGGATCTTGCATACCGCTGTGGCAAACTGCAGGCTCCGCATTGGATCCCACCCCTCTTCTAGATCGGCCCACTTATGTCACTCCTCAAGACTTGAGTCGTCCTTTAGTTTATTGTGTTTGAATTTTAAAATACAAGTGGAGGAGCATTCAATTCCTTTGATTTTTTGTTTGAAAACTCGAATGTTAGTCTTGCAACTGTCGCGCTTGGGTTGATTTTGAATTTATGTTGGAGTGTTTGGGGCTATATCTTAGTTGCTGGTATTTGAAGCTTGGAGAACTTAACATTCAGTAAGGTAGTGGGACCAGAAACAGAGGAAAACTCCAGCGCTTGTGCTAGATAAATGATAGAGGGATATGATAAAAATCACTCAAAGGTTGGGCACAGACAAAACATGTGAATCCAAAAGAAATCAAATTTTTGGGAATTCTATTGATTTTTTGTGAATTTCTTAGGTCCAAAAACTAGGAGTGTGAATGAGTGACGTATATGTGCTTATGATACTATCACTAGCTAGCTCCAAAAAGCAATGAGTGTTTAAGTATTAACAGGCCAATGAGAAGATACTCCATGAAAAATAAAGAGAGAAATTAGTACAATCATGATCACTTAATGAAGGTCTAGTTTTGTCACTTGTTGTTCCTCCTTAGTTATTGGTCATCCATCTTAGGTGAAGTAGGAGCACCAAAACCAACAAAATGAAAGCCTTTCTTCTAAACAAATGGCATGGGAGGTATGATAAAAGTACACAAATCTTGGGCAAATATAAAGAATATGAATTTTTCAAAATTCCAAATTTTTGTGATTGTTTTAAATGTTTTGTGAATTTCCAAAGGTTTGATAACTAGAACTTTAATAACCTATGGCTAGTATTTCCAAGGGGAAAACAGGGTCATCATTGGCCATTCTTAGTATGAATTTGCAGTCTTTAGTGGAGGCAATAATAGGCATTTTTGTAAGAGATTGCTCATTAGAGTTACACCTTACTTACCATCCACCAATACGTTAAAGAGTTTGTGTTTTCTTAGTTGTAAATGGATCACTATGGCATCAGGGTCAAGCAAGGTTGCGTTTACTTCAATGACTGCAAGGTCTGTTGGGGCGTCTTATACCTTGGCTTGTTGTAAATATTGTTGTAACTCTAGGCTTAACTTCAACATTTTGGATAATGTGATAGTTACATTACTCTCATCCGATATTTGTTGTATTTTTGGGTCTACTAGTGTGGTTTCTAAACTTTTCTGTAACTCTGTCCCAATCTCATGCAGTCTATTTCAATCATTAGTTGACAAAGGTTCCTTATGTTTGATTACGTGATCAATATGGAAGGTTTACCTCATTGGCCACCGCTTCCTTACACTATTCTGAGTATGGAACATGCTCCTTGCCATCAGGACAATGGTGCAATTGGCGTGTATGGTGTTGATGGTGGTCATTGGACGGTGTGCTTTTGCAGGTAGCATTGTAAGGCCTTGAAAATGAACTTTCTACGGTTGATTGACCAAAACGCCTTCATCTTATGCTGCTATTGCGTCTCTACAAGTCCTTTGAACTCCAAATCAGCCCTTGTGCACCTCCAATACTCCACATCAGCAATTGTGCACCTCACACACACAATGCCTCACAAGACCTCCTCCAAACTACTTAGCAACCAAAGAACTCTCACTTGCAACTCACATGAGTGGGCCCATAACCTATTAAGATTAAAAGAAGACGAGAGATGGTTGCTCTAACAAGTGTAGCACACAAAGTAGTACAAACAATGAATGGAGTGAGATATGAGCTTTTTTCGAAGCTCTTTACTTATAGTACTTGGTTGCACATCTCTAAGTGACTCTCAAGGGACATTCCAAGCCACTTGCAAGTCCCTTTAGGACACGTGGCACTCATGGCCGCCCCTAAGACTTAGCCACCACCCACTTGTACTTCCAACCTTATCATTGACTTGGCTTAGTCAATGCAAGTGGGCTGGTTCTTATCACTTCACATACTCATGCCACATGTGCACCATGTGGTAAATCACCTCTCTCCCTTTTCTCCCCTTTTACTTCCCCCTTCTAATTCTACCTCATTGCAAACTCTATTTACAATGCCTTAACTACGAGCTACCTAAACTCCAACATCAGACATCTCTCACACCTCATACACTGACATCAGCCCCGACAAGGCTCTTATAGACATGTAAGCACCTCCCACTATCAAATCAGCCCTTACAACTACGTATTATGTGCCGAAAAGATTTCTTCGTGGCCAAGAGGCTGTAAGTGGAAAGATCTCGAACTTGTTGTAACGAAGTAATTTTTGCGGATCTCTTGAAAGTCACTCCGTTGCTCGTAGATATGCCTTGTGAAACCCTTTAGTTTGTCTTTTGATTACCATTAGAGACAAACCTTCTCCTATCGCCATGCCTGTCATGATTGACGCTTTAGTCCTCCATTCGCTAAGCAGACACTTGTCATGCACATTTACCTTCTCCCCAAATTCCAACCAGCGTCAAAGCACTAGCTTCTCCACACTTACGTCCTAGCATAACCCTCCATACACTGAATGATTATGTGTCTCCATTCTAGATTCTTCATCTAATTCAATTTCGTGTAGCACATATTATAGGTCTATTCAACTCCACAAGCATACAACTTCTCCAATGCCACCCTCAAAGCATAACCCGTATCTCAGCTTGCTCCTTGGACTCCAACTATCCATTGCCTCATGCCATAAATTTACCAAGTGACTTCCATCCTATGAAGAGGCGGCGTACTCACAACTTCGACACCAACATGTTGCAAGGTCAAAGCACAACAAATTCTTTTTTTGGAAAATTTCCTTTACAGTATTAGATCCTCATGCGTTATTTTTGTCCTTCCCAACGCAACATCTACTTGTTAATCTTTGCTAGATCTTGTCAAAAGCACATGTTAGACTCATTTTTACAACGTCTTCAAGTGTTGTAATGTCCCTTTATCCACAGACCTCCTACAACATCTTCCTTCCATTGGAGGCTACTATAGGAAATTAAGCGCAGTTCCCCTCGCATTTTGGGACTATCATGGCGTAAGGGCCGTGGTGGGGAAATCAACGATCCATCAACATTATCCTGCTTGTGCTGGTTGTTTGGATCTTGGATTGGCACTACAAGTGTAGACCGCCACCACCTATTGTCCAAGAGTCAAGTACATTGTCGAAGACTCAAGTATCACTTCTCAAAAAGAGACATTGTAGAAGAATGGTAGGCAAGAGTCCAGTGGAAAGGGCGCGCCATCACGAGACTTTCAGCACCCTTACTTGTAGAAATGGCTTCTACTAAAGCCCATAATTGTAAGCCCAACATTTTTGTGACTACCCATATTACTTAGCCACCAGACACTTGTCCTTCCATCCATATCATTGACTTGACTTACTCAATGCAAGTGGGTTGGCCCTTATCTCTTTGTTTACTCATGCTAAATATGCACCATGAAGTAAATCACCTCTCTTGCTTCTCTCCCCTACTACTTGCTTCCTTCTATATCGACCTCAATGCAAACGCTATTTACTTTGCCTTAACTACAAGCTACTCTAATCTTCAACAAATTCTCTTTATTTTTTCTCTTCCTTACTTAATGCATCATGTATGTTGTCGCAAACTCGATGGTAAGGTCCTCAAATTTCAAGGCCTTCAAGTTCGTAATAATGTTCTCATACAAAGGAATCAAGTTACAAAGCTAAGGCTTGGCAACATCCTTAGCTTTGAGTGGCACTTCCGAGCACTAGTGTTGGTCCTTTAGGTCTCGCATATGGTTGATGTGAGTCAACGTACCTTTTCTTTTTGCATCTTCATAGTAAAGGATCAAGTACTAATGACGAGGATGTTAGACAAGCTCTTTGTCTCATAGATGTTGCACAATGTCACAATAGCATCCATGCTTCCACCGGTCCATCACAATTCTTGATGACATCAAGTTTAATGTCCACCAAATCACAAACATGGCCTTATTCACACTACTCAATCTGTTGGAGTTTAGGTAGCTCGTAGTTAAGGCATTGTAAATAGAGTTTGCAATGAGGTAGAATTAGAAGGGGGGAAGTAAAAGGGGAGAAAAGGGAGAGAGGTGATTTACCACATGGTGCACATGTGGCATGAGTAGGTGAAGTGATAAGGACCAGCCCACTTGCATTGACTAAGCCAAGTCAATGATAAGCTTGGAAGTACAAGTGGGTGGTGGCTAAGTCTTAGGGGCGGCCATGAGTGCCACGTGTCCTAAAGGGACTTGCAAGTGGCTTGGAATGTCCCTTGAGAGTCACTTAGAGATGTGCAACCAAGTACTATAAGTAAAGAGCTTCGAAAAAAGCTCATATCTCACTCCATTCATTGTTTGTACTACTTTGTGTGCTACACTTGTTAGAGCAACCATCTCTCGTCTTCTTTTAATCTTAATAGGTTATGGGCCCACTCATGTGAGTTGCAAGTGAGAGTTCTTTGGTTGCTAAGTAGTTTGGAGGAGGTCTTGTGAGGCATTGTGTGTGTGAGGTGCACAATTGCTGATTTGGAGCATTGGAGGTGCACAAGGGCTGATTTGGAGCACAATTGCTGATTTGGAGCATTGGAGGTGCACAAGGGCTGATTTGGAGCACTGGAGGTGCACAAGGGCTCATTTGGAGCCTTGGAGGTGCAAAAGAGCTCATTAGGAGCCTTTGAGGTGCACAAGGGTTGATTTACAGATTTGGAAAGGCACATAAAGTTGCAAGAGTAGTGGAGGTGCTCATTCAAAGCTTTTGGATCTTGTAAGTGTTCAAACATTGTAGATGTGCTTGCTTGCTCTCTAAAGGTGCTGATTTGAGTGATTGAGGTGCATAAGATGCACATTGGAGTCTAGGTGATGCTCTTTGAAGTCATTCAAGGCCATCTTTGCATGTAGGAGCAAAGAAAGGTGAGGTATACTTGAGTGAGGTGCAAAGGTTTGCATTTGAGTTCATTGTGAGAGGACTTGAGTGCTTCAAGTGAACCATTGCACATTTGAGCTAGAAGGAACTCAATTTGATTGATTGGAGTGTGCACTCACAGACTAGGGCCTTATAAGGGCTGATTTGCTAGTGGGAGGTGCTCACATGAGTATGAGAGCCTTGTAGGGGCTGATGTGAGTGTGAGAGGTGTGTAGAAACACCTTGGAGTCTAGAAGTGTAGAAACACCTTGGATCCAAAGGCTATCAAGGAGTACATCGCCATGTGAAGAAGGCCATGTCCGTGATAGGGCTCAATTTGGTGGACAACCAACTTGCCCACATTCGGAATTGCAAAGGGCCAACGGAAGCATGGAAGACATTGTGCAACATCCATGAGACAAAGAGCTTGTCCAACATTCTCTTTATTCGTCGCAAGTTCTTTACCATCAAGATGCAAGAAGGTGATGACTTGCTTTCCCACATCAACCATGTGAGAGACCTTGCGGATCAACTCAATTGTTTGGATGTGCCCGTCAAAGATGACGATGTTGTCATGACCTTGCTTGAGAGCTTGCGACCTTTCTTTGAGAACTTGATCACGGCCTTGGAGACGTTGCGGTTTGAAGACCTTATCATGGAGTTTGTGACGGCAAGGATGATGCATGAAGTGTCCAAGCGCAAAGAGAAGCAAGTCCATGGAGATGATGCGGCCTTGGTATCAAGGCAAAATAAGGGGAGTAGCTCATTCTCACGCGGAGAGCCCAAGGTGTATTACAATTGTGGCAAGCCGGGCCACATTGCAAGACATTGCTACAAGGCAAAGAAGTGGGAGCGAGACAATGCAAACCAAGCCATAGACAAGGAGGGTGCCAACCATGCAAAGGATGAAGATGACTACGCCTTTGCAACACAAGAGGGACCCTATTCCAAGTCCATTTGCAAGTGGATCATGGATTCCGGTGCTATAAAGCACATGACACCTTATAGAGCAGCATTTGACACATATGAGGTAATTCCACCACGCAATGTGCATTTGGGTGATGATAGTGTTGTGCAAGCCATTGGAATGGGTTGCATTGTTGTTGAGGTGCTTGAAAGGGGGCGTTTGAAGAAGGTGACCATGAAGGATGTCCTTCATGTGCCCAAGTTGCAAGCAAACTTGCTCTCGGTGAGCAAGCTTGTGTCAAGTGGATTCAAGGTGCTATTCAATGTGGAGGGGTGCACATTGAAGGCTCCAAATGGCAATGTGCTTGCAAAGGAACCTCGTAAAGGCAACTTGTATCAAGTGACCTTCATCAAGGTCTTTGAAGCGGATTCGGCAAAGGTGGCGCAATCATCACCAAAGGGTGGTGCAATAGATCTTTGGCATCGGCGACTTGGTCATTTGAATGCAAGGAGTGTGCGCTTGCTTCAAAGCATGGTAAGCGGCATGAACCTTGGCAAAGATGACTTGTCCATGTCGTTTTGTGAAGGGTGTGTGCAAAGCAAGCAACATTGGGCACCATTTCCAAAGGATGGAGGGACACGTGCGTCAAAGCCATTGGAGATTGTGCATTCGGACGTGTGCGGTCCTATGAGGACCACATCCATGGGTGGTGCAAGGTACTTTGTGACCTTCATTGTTGACTTTTCAAGGAGACTGTGGTTGTACACCTTGAAGACCAAGGGAGAGTGCCTTGAGAAGTTCAAGGAGTTCAAGGCACTTGCGGAGACGCAATCGGAGCACAAGATCAAGGTTTTCCGATCGGACAATGGAGGGGAGTTCATCTCCAAGGCCTTTCAACGCTATATGAAGAAGCACGGCATCCAACGACAACCATCAACACCATACACACCACAACAAAACGGAGTTGCGGAGCGAGCCAATCGCACCATTGTGGAGATGGCAAGGAACATGCTTCATGCTCAACAGCTCAAGCTTTCATTTTGGGCGGAAGCGGTGGCCAATGCGGTGTACATTCGCAATCGGTGCCCCACTCGTGGTCTTGTTAGCATCACTCCACAAGAGGCTTGGAGTGGCCAAATACATGCATTGCACACATGCGTGTGTTTGGATGCATCGCTTATGCCAAGGTGGTTGATGCAAAGAGAGGTAAACTTGATGCAAAGGGTGCCAAGTGTTTGTCTCTTGGCTATTGTGAGGGAACCAAGGCGTATCGTCTTATATGCATTGAGACTAGGAAGATCTTCAAGAGCCGTGATGTTGTGTTTGATGTGGAGAGCACTAGTATTGGTGATGGTTTGGAGATGAGTCCAAGTGGGAGTAGTGAGGCACCTTTGTTGGTGTTGGTGAACGAATCTTCCAAACCAACTTCCTCTAGTGACCATGAGGATGCCAAGAAGACGAGGAGAAGGAGGATTTGGAAGAAGAGGAGGAGGAGACAAGAGAGGCGCATTCACCAACATCGTCATCAAGAGAAGGTGAAGGAGAGGGAGGCACTCGCTATCCAAGACAAGAACGGCGTCCACTTGGAGAGTGGTGGATGAACCACATCTTGCCGCAACAAGAAGTGGAACGGGCCAATGTGGCCAACCTTGAAGATCCATTGAGTTTGTGTGAGGCTTTGCAATCAGAGGATGCAAGCAAGTGGGAGGCGGCCATGCAAGCAAGTGGGAGGCGGCCATACAAGACGAGTATGACTCCCTCATTGCTAATGGAACGTGGGAGTTGGCTTCCCTTCCAATTGGCCGCAAGAGTGTTGGATGCAAATGGGTGTTTCGCTCCAAGAAGGATGCTACGGGAGAAGTTGTGCGCCACAAGGCAAGATTGGTGGCCAAAGGCTTCTTACAAGTTGCGGGAGTGGACTTCCATGAGACCTTTGCTCCCGTGGCCAAAAGTTCAACACCATTCGGTGCATCCTTGCACTTGGAGCCGCATTGGACTTGGAGATCCATCAAATGGATGTCAAGACGGCTTTCTTGTATGGCGATTTTGAAGAAGACATCTATCTAAATGAGCTATACTCAAGGGTTTGAAGAGAAGGGCATGGAGCATCTTGTGTGCAAGCTCAAGAAGTCCTTGTACGGGCTCAAACAATCACCAAGGGCATGGTACCAACGCATTGACTCCTTCTTCATCAAGGAGGGCTTTACAAGGTGTGAAGCGGATCATTCCTTGTACATCATGCAAACGGGTGAGTTCTTGTTGATGGTGCTTGTGTATGTGGATGACTTGATGATCTTGGCTAGCCTTCATGCCAAGTTAGGGTGGCTGAAGGCCAAGCTGAAGGGGGAGTTCCAAATGAGTGATTTGGATGGGTTGAAGTATTGCCTTGGAGTGGCATTCGAGAGGAACCGCAAGGCTCGCACAATCACCATGTGCCAAAGGAAGTACATCAAGGAGGTGCTTAAGCGATTCAACATGGAGGATTGCGAGCCCATCGGTACTCCACTTGATGTGAATGTGAAGTTGATGAAGCTCTCGGTGGAGGAGTTTGAGGCCATTGAAGGTGAGATGGAGGGAATTCCATACAAGGCGGGTGTTGGCTCATTGATGTATGCGATGGTTGCCAGACGGCCGGATCTTGCTTTTGCGGTGAGCATGGTGAGCCAATTCATGTCTAGGGCTGGTCCATCACATTGGAGTGCGGTCAAGTGCATCATGCGGTACTTGCAAGGTACCTTGGAGTACAAGTTGTGCCTTGGAGGCATCAACATCGAGTTGAGAGGCTATTGCGATGCGGATTGGGCGGGAGATGCAAACGAGCGTCGTTCAACAACGGGGTATATCTTCTTCGTTGGAGATGGTGCCATTTCGTGGAATTGCAAGAGGCAACCAACAATTGCCTTGTCCACAACGGAGGCGGAGTACATGGCCACTAGCCAAAGCACCAAGGAAGCCATTTGGCTTCGCAAGCTTTTAGGTGATGTTGGGTGTGTCCAAGTTGATGCAACGACCATCATGTGTGACAACCAAGGGTGCATTGCATTGGCAAAGAACCCGACACACCATTCACGCACGAAGCACATTGATGTTCAACATCACTTCATTTGTGAGAAGTTGGAGAGCAGCGAGATAAACTTGAAGTATTGCCCAACGGAGGACATGGTGGCGGATGTATTGACAAAGGCACTTGCGAAGGAGAGGCACCATCGATTAGCAAAGGCCATGGGATTGCGAGAAGGTAACTACTCGCAAAGTGGGAGTGTTGGAGTTTAGGTAGCTCGTAGTTAAGGCATTGTAAATAGAGTTTGCAACGCGGTAGAATTAGAAGGGGGGAAGGAAAAAGGGAGAAAAGGGAGAGAGGTGATTTACCACATGGTGCACATGTGGCATGAGTAGGTGAAGAGATAAGGACTAGCCCACTTGCATTGACTAAGCCAAGTCAATGATAAGCTTGGAAGGACAAGTGGGTGGTGGCTAAGTCTTAGGGTCGGCCATGAGTGCTAGGTGTCTTAAAGGGACTTGCAAGTGGCTTGGAATGTCTGTTTAGAGTCATTTAGAGATGTGCAACCAAGTACTATAAGTAAAGGGCTTCGAAAGAAGCTCAGAGTCTCACTCCATTCATTGTTTGTACTACTTTGTGTGCTACACTTGTTAGAGCAACCATCTCTCTTCTTATTTTAATATTAATACCTCCCTGCCTGAGCATCTCATGACCTTTGGCTTCAAATTGTTCCCTGGATATCTGAGTCTTATTCACGATCCGAGTCATCCTATTCTGGATTTTTAGTAACACCAAGCCACAAAAATTGGCGGGACTTAAAATTTGAATATGAACGCTCGCATATGAACATCCATGCAACGAATCTAAACAAACAATAGCAGCCCATATCGAACATTCAGAAACCATACCTCAGTGGATCCTTGGTTTGCGGGATGTCTGCCGTACTTCATTAGATGTCGACACACAATAGCCCTATAACGGGAGGACTTAGTCTTTCCAGACAAATGTTACATGGGAAATTTCTCTTACGAATCCCTCTGCTATTCGCAAGCAGATCTCCTCTAAAATTCAGCTTCCTATCCTGTGAAAGAATCCGTCCAGGATCTCACAAATTTAATCCACCACCAGCATCTATGTGTGCTTCAAGTCTCCTTCTGCCGATGATTCATCGACCGTTATCAACGATGATCCTCTCGACTGCATGCGTCTTTTGACCTAGTTGAGCTTCGTTAATGTGGACAGCCGGTTTTTTGTTTGTCTAATGAAAAGTTTTCATCCCTTGGCGGGACACGTTATGCATGCTTAACAAAGCACTTATCCACATACATCAAAGAATGCTTCTGACAGCAACATGTAGGGAATTAAAACTTTTCTTCTTATATGAGGAGAGGCGATGGACGTTACGTTCCTCAGGGGTACAAGAGAAGAGGTACTCCAAAATGCCTTCTCAGTCCCTCACATCCGTATCGTGAGGCGCCTCTTTGTAGAAACCCTAACGTATGTTCTATAAACGAACTCTGCACTAAAAAGCAAGAGTTGACTCCTAGTTCTTACTTAGCATAATTATTGAGTACCTATCACTCGAACAGTGCCGTAGATGTTTGCAAAGGGAGAACCCGATATGAATTGTTGCAACTCGATGCACACCAACCAAGGCAAATTGTGCTTGATACAAATGCCGTGCAACAAGATTACTCTTCTGAAAAAAGATCCAAAGTGACAACACCTCCATCTACTGAAGTAACACCTTCATATCCACCGAACGTCAGCGACAGCTTCATACAGTCTTGTAGTGTCGGGATGTCGTCGAAGCAATCCATTGCGCCTAGTGGACCACATCTAGCTCAGCGGCATGGGAAGTTGTTGCCAATGTTGCCCTTCTCATTGCCACCCACGGTGGCTGAAGTTCCGCTTATTGCAGTCCAGGGTCCTTCGACAACTTATTCGTCCGGGTCAACCGAGGGATCACATATCGGACAACTACTTTGCTGCGGAGAATAGTCCTCAACTGTACACAAAGACCTGGGACTTTCTTTCTCAAGATTTGGCAACATAAACCCACTGTCGTGCTCAGAATCCTTGGCATCTATGTCCCTTAGCACGTCCTCCAACTCTCCCCAATATTAGATATTGCCAATTCTTCCCGAACTGTCCCTACAACTAAAACCATACTTCAAACTTGTGTTCGGACTCCACTCCTCCATGATAAGCTATGCAGATCCACACACTAAAGTTGCTGAGACCTGAGAACAACAGACTCTTGTTGACGAACCTAGAAACACATCTGAAATCCCACCACCCTTTTTATCAAAGAACCATGCAACCATCTCCCTTGTTCCCATCCTACTATTCAATGATTCGCAGTTCCCACAGTTCCCCACCCGATATTCTCCATTTAAAGACGGCGCCATTTGTCTATCAAAAGCTGCTAGAACCGCGCAGTCTAATCTCCTTGATCCTAGTTGAGATCATCGGTGCATCAAGTAGTCTACAGATGCTCGCACCAACGTAAGGAGGACAACTAACATATCTTGTTTAGAATTTTGACCCCTTTCTAGAGAGCCATCTTTGCAGCAACTTTATAGTCATCTATTTTTCTACATGTTCTAAGTTTGACCTAGCTTTGGATCCGCTGTCCATCAACCCTAATGGATGGATCCGCAATAGACGCCTATCAAGATTTTTTAGAGTATAATCCATTGTCTACACAGCATTTGCATATGCGTTGGAACATGGGGGCCGGGGGAGGAAGTTGCTCCCGCTGATCTAATCATGTTCCTTGAGCTGCAATACTGCCAAATATCTGAGGATACGGAGAGGATCCACATAGAGACGGAGGTCAATTGCCACCGTACTGACTTGTTTGTATATGGCAGGCCCGGGGTGGATTCATCTTAAGAGAGTAGGGGCATGTCGATTGATTACCAAGAATTAAAGACTTAGTCCAAGAATTATCAGAAACGCCCAACATGATGTAATAAGCGACAAAGGATATTGCTCACGTGATGTAGATATTGATGGAGGATAATGCTGAGATGCGATGTGACTAACCTGGCGTTATTGAGTGTTCATGAAAGCCACTGAAGATTATGCAGATGCATGCCACATTGGCTTATGGTTGAAACACGATATGAATCTTCGAAGCCTATCTCAACAATGTTCGACATATGCTCATAAGACGCAGTCACTTCCATCAATTACACCTACGCCTTGGAGGCCGCAACGAACTCCACGCTTAGACATGAGGGCTCCTGAGCGGTGCCAACACCACATTGCATCTCCTAAAGATCGCCGCCTTGAAGAGAACCTTCAGCGTTCCATTTCCCGTGATTTTCAGCGACCCTATTTAAAGGAGATGTGTGCCGCTCACATCGAGAATTGTGAACCAAAAATTGAGATATCTGTCTGCAGTTCATGTACGATCCTTGGCCTAAAGAATTCTTGGCATTGGGCTGCGCGACTTTGTGCACGACAAACAATTAATTATAAAGTTAGAAGCTATAAAGCTAAACGTGCATACTGGGAATCACAAGTTCAATGTGTTGCTGAAAAATCCGCGCAACAATTTACGTATAGTAGACCATTAGACATTAGATATTTAGGCAAATTTTTAAAAAATACCTTGAAAAATGATAGAAAAATAAGGAAGAAGTATATTTTTGATATCGGTGGCTTAAAACACCACCGATGTCCGGAGGAATCGTTTATGGAATGGAAGAAGTATTGGGTGAGTGTCGCAAAGAGGGACAAATCAATTCAAATGACAAAAATGAGGAAAGGAAAAAAACAAAAAAAACAAAAAAAAAACAACGGACTATGCAAAATACAAGTGACCCTGACCGATCCGAAGGCTGCGATACAATCCAAAATCAAGTACAATTTCTGCTGTTGCAAATGCTGTAAATTGATGTAGATTTTGGAATGACTCATCTTTACCAACAATGTCGACCTATACATATATTACATTTGTGGGCTTGGCGCAGGTCTTTACAACTTCCTCGAATCTTGATCAGAGAAACAAATTCAAGAGTGCATCAATATTCAAGAGCGACTACTCTAACAGTCACAACGTCACTACTTTGGCATCTGCCTAAGGTCCAAGGTATGAGGAAAGCACACCAAACTTCCCAAGGCTAAGTGTCACCAACTATTACCTGTACTGAATACTTTTCTTCTATGTATGCTTTGATCAATTGTGCATGAACCATCCTTTGTTTATATTTAACATGTATACTTCTCTTTGCAATACTCACGAGTATTCATTTAATTTTTTATGTCAGCACCCAGCGACACCTCCTTATGCAATGACAAGGCAACCCGTATCAACGCTATGGAATCGACGTTTTAGCGGATGGCCTCAGATCTCTCCAGCAACAACGAACAATTAAATGAGGTAAAAGAGCTACTACTCTGTCTTATAAATCCTTTGCCGAATGCAACTCCAACAATGGCGATGCCGTCATCACCAGTCAAACATTGATCCTACAGCATGCCACACTCCAAAGCCATGCACCTGCCGCCTCAGCCAGAGTATGTAAACATGAACTCTGTAATTGCAACAACAATGCGAGTTCAAATCGAGGGAAATTCATCAAGATGAACATTGCCACGACTCTGTCCAACACATTCTCTTTCGGTAGCCAATCGGCATGAATTAGACGAGAATATCGGCACAATCAGAACCAATGGCACAGTCCACAATTGCCATTGTGGTGCAGTGGCAATACCATGCCACTGATGCCAAATACACTACTCTAGAACTTCACAAAGAACATGCGGATCGCCGGAGCGACTTCCACCGACGTGTCTGGCTTCTTTGGGACTACGTTGAACGATGCATCACCTCCACATGGAGCTCGGTCACTTCAACCTTCACCGTCACCACGGCTCCCAAGTACTAGTGGTGCCCATACTTCGTCAACTCAAGGTCTCCGTAGTGAACAGATCCTTGCCAACTCTCATGATGGTGTTACGAGCCATGGTGACGCTGGAAGAGAAGGAACCTGAAGTCAGAGCTCCACGGCCTACATTCAAATATGGTTTGCTTCCAAGAACTACAAAAGATGCAAATGCCGCCAACAGCTTATGTTTCATATTACATCTAGATCATGGGGATTTTATCGTGGCTGAGGGACAAACTGGTGGCAGCTGGAAGTCTCCATGTGCAAAGTACGGATCCCTTTGAAAAAAAGGACATCAAATGGTTCAGATCCACAAGATCATCAAACCAAATTTACCCCTCATCTTCATCGAAGAGCGCCAATCATTCATATTACCCGATCATGCTATGGTTAAACCCAACGGATTCAGCGTTTATGTGAAGTGGTTTTTGAAGCTTCTTTGGAAAAAAATAAAAAATAAAAAATCCTCCCTCCCAATACTGGCCCCTAGACTGTAATTGAATTTTTTTCATGTCACATGGACACATGTCGCCTATGTCCCTTTGTCTCTGCAGTACGCAGTATTGAACAGATTATGACCGAGGCTTCAACCACCTAGGCTTGGGTTGCCTTACATGTTGTTTCCATGTTATTGGGCAAAAACTATCTAGTAGTGGAAGCATTATGTGTACCCTGAAGTAGTTAGAATCCACATCAAGCAATGTCACCAAATTCCTCAAAGGGCAAGCACCGCCTTGTTGTTGTTATGTATTCTAAACCCGTTCCACTACCAACAACGTCGCGACTGATTGTATTCCCTAGCTGAATTCAATAACCAGCGTGGTCCCTAAACCCTACTATATATACACAAGACCTAAACCTCGTAAATGTAGTGGCTAATATCCATGCATGGATACCTTGACCATTCTCCGAGTCTACTATCTCGATAACCTTCCTTCACCTATGGTATCAACCAGATACCAACGACATGTTTACACAAATATATGACAGGGTATAGAGCCGGATGTACATCACAATCGCTGCTCTCGGGTATCATTTCATATTCTGTATATACATTGGAACCACGTAGAGGGAATATCACCCGGATGTCCTCAACACTATATCAACCGTCCATGCGCGGATATTACCCGCCAGGACATAAATCACATATGATCCGGACATAGAGGCAGTAAGTAATCTAATTTACATTAACGGGTTGCAATAGAAATGGATGGAGCTTCCCCCACTTCGATGGATAGAGACAGCCGACGCAGTAACTTTGCAAAACGTAATCTTCAACCGATGTAAATACCAAAGCATGGACCCACGCGCGTCCCGAGGGCAAAAGCAATGGCTAAAGTGGACCCCGTGGGACCCTCGGTTCGAATCTTATTGCCAGCCACGGACTTTCAGATTTAGTCATTGTATGTGGCAAACTACACCAAATCGATTTTCTTGACACCATTTCCCTTTGTTCAAATGTAGCTCTAAATCCGGTATTGAACTCAGTGTAGTTGAGGTCGATTTCCACTAGTGTTAGATCATGTCCCAAAAATATCATGCATTTTGGGACTTTATTGACTAGATTCTTTTTATAAGAATCTAACCTTAAGAGTAAAAATTTCATCTTTTGACTTTTAAATCTTTAAGAATTTATAAAATACAGAGTTAACATGCAGTTGTTTTCCCTATTTAGTTACTAGATTCTATGGTCAAATGATTGTAA
The DNA here is from genome assembly GCA_014871385.1 of Ceratodon purpureus. Lineage (NCBI taxonomy): Eukaryota > Viridiplantae > Streptophyta > Bryopsida > Pseudoditrichales > Ditrichaceae > Ceratodon > Ceratodon purpureus. The sequence goes on along the minus strand of CM026421.1, from coordinate 9,523,130 downwards.
AAATGAAAATTTGAGCTCAACTTTCAGTCCATAAAATTCAAAAAGTCATTCAAATATTTATAATCTACCAATGTAAACACTTCTGTTTATCCTCAAAAATTAAATCTGATACTAGGGGACTAATATTCAAGCTGCACATCATAAATGTCCATATATTACCAGTTCTGCATTCTATTTTTTTATTACACATCTAAGGTAATACAGTTTTATCCTTAAGATCAGTCATGTATATATTCCACAAAGATATGTCATGTTTTGATCCTGCTGTGCTTGTGGGAACCTTCTCTATAGTTGTGCTCCTAGCTTCCTGCTTGCCAGCATAGATGATAGATGTCTTCTTCTTGGGAAACATGGTGAACATTACGATGTCCATCCACAGTTGGAACTTTGGAATAAAAAAATTGCCTGAAATGATTAATTCACTAGAGTTATCTATAAAGGTTTGGGAATACTTGGTGAGAACCGAGAGATCATTGTGAATCTCAACCCCTAAATGCGTAGGTGACCACAAGTCACTGCAATGTTGGAAATGCAAATAGTAGGGAATAAGTGAAGAACTGGAACCTTAGTTCCAAATTTTACACTTGTAAATTTGTATAACGTACCACTTGGAAAATAATTTTTAATTTGAAATTATGCAATTATCAAAATATCTATGAAAAAAACTTGACAATATTGCAAATACTTTGAAACACAAAAAGTACTTACAAATACAACACATGCACCATGTGATATTTCATGTGTTTTGATTGTGTTCTCTTTTTCATCTTACATTGTATATGTAATCTAGTCTTGACTAATGTATCCACTCCTTTCAATTTTCAGCATATAAAATTTTATTCTAAATCATATATAATAAGTCACTTTCACTTATAAAATTCACAATAATTATGTGTGAATCTATTCTTGATATGAAAAATTATAACAATGAGGTGTGAACATAGGATTTTGCTAAACTTCTTTACTTTTATTTTTGAAAAATCAACTCAATTTTTTTTTAACATCAAGTAGCATACCCTCCAAAATACAGTTTTGGGGGTGCATTATATAATTCAAATACATACTATAGTCTTCCAATTCCACCGTTGGATAAATATCTAGTTTGAATAAATTGTATGGTTTAAATTAAAAATAGGATTATATTATTTTCAATTTAATCTTTTTAATTTTTGTTAACCTTAATCATGGTGAAAAAATCCACTGAAATCTAGTGCCCCTAGCTACAATATCTTAGGCTTTGAAAGATTAAATACATGGTGAAGGTGAAGCTTTATGGTCATCAAAGTTTGTTTTGTTTATGGTCATCAAAGTTTAAACATATTGTAAATATCCTTGTTAAAGTTATTTGTAGATTCAACTTGTTTTAGAAATGAATCTAATATGCTATTTATGATCTCACCTTATTCTTTACTTAATTCATTTTTATAATTAGAGTATGCACTTCAATGTCATAATGTTTGACTTACTTGATTGAATGTCATAATGTTTGACTTACTAGGATTGCTCACCAAAAACAAAATGACTTTACAAATAACCATATTGAGTGAGAAAGTGAGTAATTTTACAAATATGGCCTATTAAGAAATTTATAAATCAATTTTTATTGCACAATTCAATGTCATTATTGTATATTGAGAAATTTGATGGCTTTATGAGATTGTATGCGAAGTTGGAGTTTGCAAACTTTTACATATATAAAAATATGTAGATTTGACTTTAGAAATGGATGATTACTTTGTAATTAATTCATATCTTGTTGTATGGAGGTGTATGCACTAAAATTTGAAGTTAGTCTAGATTATCCATTGATATGATATAAAATTTATATTGGATTACAATCTGTTTGTGTCTAAACACAATTAAACATTTTGTGAACTTAAACTACTGTACTCATTCAAAGAGAAGATCTGTCAAGACAACTGTCAAAAGTTGTCTTTCCAATGACAGGTGCTTTTTTGTATTAATTAATTAAAGGGTTCTTTGAGGAGGTGCCACGTGGATTCCCTTAAGGGGGTGCCACGTGGCACCTTTTCAAGGAACCCTTTAACTAATTAATACAAAAAACCACACTATTTCATGTTTCAAAATCTTTCCACCCACAACTCATACACTTTGTCACATCCTCTGCATTTGCAAACAATATGGAACAAATCCCCAAATTACCATACCATCACCATACCATCACCATACCATCACATACCATCGCCATGCCACGTCACACCCCCTCCACATCACACCCCTCATCAGGCCAGCATTAATTAATTAATGTCACATTCGGTGGTTCGCTATGTCTTTCCAATGTTAGGTTTACTGGATATTGATATCACTTCTTCATTTCACTTGTACTCCTTCACTTGAATCTTAGAATTTAATCACAAAGGGATGATCGAATGGAACTTTGCCAGAGAATTCTGGCTTTGTCGACAATGTCACATAGAGAATTGTCAACATTTGAAGGTAGTATGTTGTGAGTCTATAACCTGCAAGTCTGAAGTGATGATTCAAGAGTTAGTGATCTCAACAAATTTGAAGCTAAGAGTTATTAGAGTATACATCGGAGATCACTGCTGATGACATTTTGGAATTATCATGGAGGAATTCAGTGCTGACAGTCTGCTACAGTGCTTTGTTAAGACCTCATTCACCAGTCACTTACCCTCAGCCACTGTACACTAACTTACCTTACAGGTTGTGGTTGTTCTTGAAGATGATGAGCAAAAGTATTCTCGAATACGGTACACAATCCATGATCTTTGACTGGTGCTTTTTTCTACCAGTCTTGACTGAAGCAACTTGAAGACTAAACTTCTCTGATGCCATTTTGATTTCATATCCACATCAAAATTAAGGTTGTTGTTCCCTCCATATTTTCCATGTACAGATTACATTCAATCAATGCCATTTTAACCCCTAAAGTTGAAAGGTCTCAAAATTGGCAAAAACTCTCAAAACTATACTCTTTCAATACAAGGTGTAAGATTTCAAGTTTTGATGTAGTTTGAGCAGAATAACTGTAGAATCTAGTACCTTACTTGTACATGTATATGTACCTCAAATTTTAGATTCAAACTTCTTACCGTTTGTGAGATCGAAATGTTCAAAGTTGGAAAAAAGTTTTTTTCCCTTGTTGCAAAATGGGTTTCAAGTGTTTCGTGAGCCAAAAAAACAAATTTCAAACGCAAATTTGATGTGAGACTTTTCAAATTCTTGTTCCTAGGTGGGTTAGAAATATGTCCATGCACTTTTTTCCCTCATACCCGTACTAGCTATAAAACCTAAAGAAATGCTTGATCTTTCACATGGAGGTATGCTGAAATTGAGATGCAAAGGCAGGTCTATGATAATAAAACATGCATATGGAGAAATATGGGATTGAATATCTGAGCTGTGAGATCATGCCTTCAGATTGTATTTGCATATACAAAAAACAAAACTTGAAAAAAAGTGAAATTTCAACTTTTGGTGAATTTTTGAAGTTTCTGTGATCTAATTAATTTTGGATAGATTTTGAGCATATAGTGCAGTTTTGGGCAGATTTCAATATGCCCTACTAGTGTTTTCAAACTTCGAGTGCAAACATCTTCTAAAGTATGAAGAAATTTGAAGTTTGAATGGTCTTGTTAGAAAGATATGATAATTTTCTATACTATGCCAAAATTATAACTTCATCCTACCAAAATTGACTTATGAGAAGCATGATCGGATCCTAAATCATGCCAATTTGATTGAGTTGATGCTTTAGGGATTAATGTGTATTAGTATTATATCAGCACAAATAGTATTATTGAACTGGATGACAAATGTCATCTATCCCATCTTGCGGGACATCGGTCCGGTGTAAGGTGGACAATATCATTTACACCAAATTAGATCATAGAACCTAAAATTTATAAAAAAAAGATTTCCAAAAAAGATTTTTTTGGCATAAAATTATCCCTTAGATCCAAACATGATGTTTATCAAGACCTTATTATTAGTGAATAGTAACTAATATTAACGCCAAAATCTTCTAACAAAGACGTTGATTTTACTTTTGTTTAAAAACACCTACAGATAAAATGTAATAAACGGATTTATATTTGAATTCCTAATCATGTGATCCCTCTCTAACTACCTCTTAATAGCATGAGCTCCATTACCCATGTTTCAATAGTTCCCGTGTCTTTTTAGTAAAATTTACTTTCCGACTTGTTATGAACAAATACCCAGATCTGTAGATGATCTCAGTACTAAAACACTAAACATGACGTCCACCGTCCACATGTAATTTGAGTTCTCTGCTCTAGACGCAACGAGCTATGACCTCCAGTCACATGATTTGAATTTAATTTGAATTAATTGGGGCGAGGCAACGACGAAACAAAATGGTGCCCAAGTCCTGCCCAAGAAGTAGCTCACGGATTACAAGTGAGCAGCTATGGTGTAGCAAAGGGAAGGGAACGGCATATGCCAGATCTGCAAAGGGGAGCGAATCCCTGTGAATGAGAGCAAGTGTCCAACCGTCTCCGTCAAGCGCTCGCCGTGGAGGCCCTATTGAATCCAATTTGAACCTAACTGGAAGGAAATGGAACCATGGGCACTGGGCATCACCTGAAACTTGCAATCCCCTTCTGCAGTCAACCCCTGCAGTTGAAGAGATCCCCGAGCGGGGCCATGCAAATCCGGCTCCTCGACGGAATCCTGGAGCAAGCAGGCACCTTTCTCGATCAGGTATGATTGGCACCCTAACAACAGCCCCCGCAGATTATAGCACCGGTCCCCGGGTGCACAGCCCACAGACTACAGTGCGTCACTACAGTACAAGTTCCTAGCGGATCTTTCCCACCCATTCTTGGATGGAGATTCCAACTGAAACGTCCTAACGTGACTGGTTTAGTAGCCTTGTTCTAGAAAGTTAGTTTTCCGGATGGATGCCCTCAACGACCTCAACCGTTTCTTGCCGGAATTGGGCCTCTTTCAACTGCCAAACCCTTTACCGGAAATTGGAGGGGAAAATTTAGGGGAATTTTGGTGGTTGATTGGAACTTGGGGTTCCTGGAGGAGGGGAACTAAGACTTGGGTTACTTCTCGTGAGTTGCTAATTATTTATCCGAGGGAGGTGGAGGGTAGGGAGAGGAGAGGAGGTCCAGGATTGCTGCCTTGTGAGCTGCGAAGTCCGAATCCTCGGTTCGTTTTTTAAGCTAGTAATCTCGGTAACGTGAATAGAAGCACAAGCTTGTGCGGGGATGGTGGCGCTATGTCTGGTGGGCAGTTGCTTCCGAGAACGTTGCACTTGAGTGTCTGCCCGAGTCTGGACTGGATCAGTGAAGCACACAGTAATTCCTGCACCTGATCCAGTGACGACAGTCACCATTTGTGTATGAATATGTGCTGTATTGTTGAAAATTATATTAAAGTCAGAACTATTGTCCCGGAGTAGTAGGTTTATACCAAGCTCCTCCATGAACCATGTTGAATTACCGAAATTACGTCGCGGAACAGTGGTTTTTCTAAACACACGAAGAAATTTTCAACTTGACCTGGCAATCTAAATTTTATCGTCAAGGTGGTTAGAAGGTTCTGAGTTTCACAGGTTACTAGAAGAGTAGATCATGCACTAGTAACCCCTGTTTTTGAATCAAAGATTCTGGGTGTCTAGTGACTCGTCAGAGCAGACATATACATTATATTCCTGAATTCTTTCTGTATTGATCTTGGGTTACGAGATTACTGTTGAATATTCAAAGTATAATTTACGAGTGATTTAGATGCTATTGACTATCTAGCCGCTACAAGAGCTAACTGCGGCCTCAGAAGAAAGGAAAACAACTTAAAATATATGCTCAGAATTCATGCATCAGTCTAGTCAGATTATTCAATCAACTTGTCGATGATCTACCCCCATGTATGCATCATGAGTGGAAATACACTAGTACTAGATCTGCGAGTGGTTGAATCTGGGGTTGACGGGAGTTTGACTGCAGATGCCTTTCCTCCCGATATCATGCATCCCAGATCCCGGGCCCGGGTGTCGTGCACGCATTCCTGTGTCTTCTTTCGTCTGGGCTTCGTCTGCATCGACCACCTCGAGCCCAGGCATGTGCATGTACAGGCGCCCTCGCTCGCAATCTCCGCAACCAGGAATCGCCCCCTTTATATTTAGCCCTCCGTGCTGCTCTCTAATATATACTTGAATATCGTTACGTCTTTTTTGATGCCTCCAGGGATTCCAAAGCTATTCGAATTCCTTTTAATTTCCAGGAGCCTTCCTGGTTATCACCTAAATAAAATCTTCCTATCAGTGAAAGGGGAAGCAAATTAACGAGCTCCCAGTTCTATGGAGTGTCACACGTGGACCCAAAAATTTCCGGGTTAAATCTTCCTTAAAGCGCACAACTCTAGTGCAGATAAGTAGAGACAATCCATGCACACTTTCAATCTTCACGGAGAAGCAGTGGAGTTTGCTAGCTCCAGTCTACATCTCTACAAGTAGAAGCTGGAGACCCAGAGTGTTGATTAGCTACCTGCAAGATTTGTGTTTTTAAGCTCAGTGTTTGGATTTTGGTTATTCTACGTTCTATTACGGATGGCGATGGCGATGCAGCATGATCAGCAAGCCTGGTCCAGCATGGTGGGTTGGCGAACCCATACGCCGGTGCAATCGTGCGGAGGGAATACATGGAGCAAGAGGTTGGCGAGCGCCATGGACAACGATTCATGGGAAGTACGAGCGTTTGCAGAAGACGCGTCGAGCAGTGGGCAATGGCCGCCCCGCTCCTATTCGTGCAGCTTCTGCCAACGGGAGTTTCGAACCGCGCAGGCCCTCGGGGGACACATGAACGTGCACCGGAGAGAGCGAGCGCACGCGAACCAGCTTGCGCAGGTGCGCAGTGCCGCTACTGCCGCGGCCTCACCTCCTCATCTCCCGCCGTCGCCCAAGTTGGGCGCCATTGAAACCGAGCTGTTGTGGTTGCAATCGCGGCTGCCGCCTTTGCCCACGCCCTCACGCACAGCGGAATTGTTCTCGCCCCAATCGCTGAGCTTGTCCATGTCCGGACCAGCGAGTCCACTCGCCAGTTCGCCGGAGTCAATATCCTCGAGCTCGATGGGCAACACGAAGCCGCTCTTCCAGAGCTTCCCCGACATCCTATGCGAATCGCTCTCCAGCGCTCGCGCTTTCCACCCGTACGAGAAACCACGCCACTGCAAGGCAACGAGTGGTCAAGTGAACCTGGGCCGCTTCTCGGCATGCTTGAACAAAGTGATGGGCGAGCAAGAGGAGACGGTCTTAGACCTCGAGCTCCGTCTCGGCAAAAGCTCCTCATGCCTTGTTTGATCCGCCAATGTGCACACGAGCTACATGTCGGTGGTTTTAATCTCTGCACCATTACTAAGTCATCGCAGATACTTCAAATTGGAAGGATTGTTTTACAATCCGACGCTGGAGTGAAGAGGTTCATTGATCTCACATCTCGGTTTGATCAGATTTTGCAGCTAGAATTTGCGTAGGTGAGGCCCACTTGAGTAATGGTTGTTGTACCATTTTCATTTTCGACAGGAAGGAAGAGAACGCACGATGCACGAGGCTTGATTAGATGAACTTGCTACGAAGTTCGTGAGTAGAAATTAATAATGCACTTCTTTTTGAAAGTCAAATTAGATTCAAGCAACAGCCTCTTTTCGAGTTCCGCCTTCAGTCGGCCTCACATGAGTTTAATTGCTAGACTAGACTCGTTCGTGCTGGTGAACCAAGTGGGTCATCATAGTTAGCAGCACTTGGAAGTTCTTCAATTTCAAAGGTTTTTTACCCCGTGCGATGGATGCAATATCTGCCACGCACCGTGAGTTATCGACGTAGGTAGATCAGCCTCATCAAATTAGAATTATATCTTGGCTAGCAATGTGACAACCTTGGGTGTGCGCACCCTTTTATTCAAAATAAGTTTAACACCGTGATCATTTATTCTTCAGCTGTCATTTAGTCGGGCGCGATGGCCAAATTATTCAGTACACTTGTTTCTGTTATGTTGCGGGAAGAATCAATTATGTGCGAGCTTGATTTTTTTATGCCAGCTTTATGCAAGTTTATGCCAGCTTCTAGTATTTGCATTGAATAAATTGTTTTTTGTAATTAGTACTTGAGAATGTTTCTAGAATCTTCTACTGGTATTCAAACGATAAGCTGAGGTGGGTTTCAACAAAACAAGAAGTAAACTTGCTTTGGAACGAAGAACCAGATGTTGCAGCAAGTTTGTTAAGGTTTTTATCGTGGTTGTGAAGCGAGGCATTGAAATTTATATGTCGTTGTTTGTAGAATTTCGAACACACCAATGTAGACGGAGATTCGATAGAAACTTATTTACTGTCACATTATGCAAGAAACCACCAGAAATTCTAGATGAATCCGCCAGTGCATTTGGCGTTACTTGAAGCTGGTGAGTCGATGAAAAAAATACAAGCGGTTATGTTACAATTTGGGGCTTTCAAGGTTTGTTCTAAACGAAGTGTGTCCACCAGACTCAAAAATTTATTTGAGGCAGTCGCAGAATAGTTGGCTAGCATTCGCTTCAAGAAAAAAGTTCAATTGCATGCATACAGATGATCGTTGAGAACCTCGAATGAATTCTGGTCCAGAAATCCAATGAACAGATCAGCAAAGTGCATCAAAGACAACGAACTCAAGAAGGATTAAGCTTCAATGAACAGTTGCAGTGCCTTTGACTGTTTCGACACACTTCTGTACTGTACAATGTGCCTCAACTGAAGTTATAATGCAGAAGTACTATAACATACATGTAGTGTTATCAAAATTGCAATTGTGGCTGCCGAAAGTTGCGCAAGGAAAGTTGTAATTGTAGATACAATTGCCCTCCCTGCACTAGTGGAATTAGTGTCTGAGTATACTGGCCGAGAATGCCATGTGAATGGCCCAATGTACTCGCTGAACTGTGGACCAATGAGAATCGAACCCTCGCGCTGGATGCCCGGGTTGGGGGTGCGGTGTCTCTGCTTGGATTGAGTAGGTGCTTTCTTTGACGTTATGAATAAAATAGCCCTAAATATGGTAGTTAGAATTCAGTCCCATGGAATTTCGCGAAGTGTGTGTCCACAGTGACAGCTATCGACGTTTATCGACTCTGGATATCCGGAACCGTGGCGCGAGAACATTGTGCAACGCGGGTATATCGCTGTGGGGTGAACCGGCGCGGGTAGTTCTCCGGATATCAACTGAAGAATGCAAACAGTAGCATGCAAGTACTGGAGTTTATCATTGAAGCGGGACGCGTTAGAATCCAGAGTATTACAAACATTCAAATAGGTCTCTGAGTGTATGCATAACGTTTACCAAGTGGGAGTACTGAAATCAAAAGTGAGAGTACTGAACGTGCAGGCATCATATTAGGTACGACGAGTCTACTTGATTGCATATGCTCAGAGGTTTAGGGAGCGGTTAGAATCCTGTCAAGTTTTAGGATGGCATTACGAACGTCTCTGGCGTCTTGATCTGCTACCATCATGCAAAAATTAAATCAAAATATGGAAGGCAGAGAGCTACGTCGGTGAGTTATGGCCCGCCCTGTACACGTGCTGTTGTTTGCTGACCTTAGAAAAGGGATAGGAGCTTCGACATAGCTTGCAGATCCTTTTCCTTGGCATGGAGGTCGGTTTCCGTTTTAGCATAGTTTTCTTCAGCCGAGGCCAATTGAGCGGTGGCTTTGTTGACGACAGCCGTCTGGCATTTCACCTTGAAGATCCATGCACTTCGTCTGTGTTCTGCGATTTCTACGTTCTTCAACCATGAATCTTCTAGTGTTTTGTACATAGTCTGAAGGGCCTTACCTCCTAATTGGGGTAAAGCTCGATCTTATCAACCTCCAACTTGATCAATCTTTCTAATGTTCAACATAATGAACATCAACCTTTAGTTTGAGTATGCCCAACCATATCAACCACCATATGAAAATTCTTTGCCTTCTATTTGGGATAAAGCTCAATCTTATCAACCTCAATTGTAGATTTATAAAGTTTGATTTTATACATCATCTCTCTTATTAGATTAAGATAATCTTCAATTTCAAGATTATTAGATTGGTCATGTAGAAATGAGATGTTGAATTTGTTTACTTTCATTCATTAGCTTTTGGTGTAGCAAAATGCTAATTGAATGGCTTTGTACCTAGGGGGGGGGGGGAGGGGGGGGGTCAGTGAGTGGTAGCAATAGAAAAATAGGTGCGAACAAATGATAGGGGTCCGTAAAAACATTTGAGGTACAAAATTATAATTTATTTTTTTATACAATAAGGCATTAAAAATTGAAATGCCATACTGTAAAACTACTATAGGGAATAAAAACTTGAAAATTGAAAGTTACTTTCAATGTTAGTCTTCTTTTTAATAGGCAAATGAGAAAGTTATTTGATTTAGATAGCCTCCATGAACTACCCGGTGTTTGCACCTATAGCTTTGATTTTTATGAGGAATGCACCTCCCAAGGCTTTGTGAAATTCGTTTGTGCTATCGATTAAAGATTGTTTTTGCTTTGCTCTAAGTTTCTACAAAATGATTTGCATTTGATTTCAAGCCATTATGTTATGTGTCTTTAATTCTTTGATACTTTCCAATTTATTGAATCTTTAGTATGATCAATTTCAAATGAATGAATTTGTGTAAAGAAAAAACCTCAAAGTTCTAGTCAAGGATTGTTAGAAATGGAACATTCAAAGAGATTCTTCATCATCATATTGTTGAATATTATATTGTTGCCCGATTTTGCAAGAAAAAAATAATATATTATGCAATAAGCTAAGAGTTGTTGTCAAATGTCATGAAATTGTTGAGACATCAAATTACTCTTCAAATACATCTTATGTGAAAGTGCGTAACGTTCTTGTATTCTTGTAAAATTCCACTCGTGGAAGAGATTTACAACTTTGGATTGCATGGTTAAGATCATTAAAATATTTTCATTTTAGATAGGTGCATGAATTTTGAATTCATGGCATTTGACCTTATAAAGTGATTGAAATTTGAGTTGTTTTGGAATCAATACCTCTTAAGATAGGTAGTTTTCTTTGTAGGGTTTTATTGCACGGAGATCTTTTGGTCCCATGACCATGCTTTTGATGCCTTTAGAAAGCTCTTGGTGAGGAGGGGTGCATAGACTTTGTTTGGTTGCATTTGAAAGACTACCCTATTGATGTTATTGAATTCCAAAGTTATTTTTTTGGATTAAAATAAACTAGTGTGGAATGAGGCAAATCAAGCAATGGCACATTCAAAATAAAAGGAAAAAATATGATAAAACCAAGCCCATGCCCCCTTCCTTGCCAAAAGCTTTTCAACAATACCAAATTCATACCCAAAGGACACATGGTCAATTTTTCATTTTATCAATTCAAAAAGTCTCTTCCAAATTTGATAACTTTCACATCCTTAGTCCAAACACGACAAAATCAAAATTATCCACCTCCCCTCTCTACAAGCTTTTTGACGGTACCAAGCATGCCACCATAGAAAAGGAAAAGTAATTTTTTTTTTTAAGAATTTTTTTTTTTGAAACTCGACAACTTCCACAAAACCAAGCCGGTGCACCTAAGAACTTTCCAATGGTTCTCCTAGCCAAGAACTTTCTAATGGTATCAAGTGCACCCATGAAGGACACAGAATCCAGGATATCCCAACATGACAAACAAACAAACAAAGAGCTTCTCTTAAGCAAACAAAAAAAAACAAGGAGCTTGTATTGATCTGAAAAGAACTTTTACATTTTCTTTGAACCAATGATGTGAATGCTATTTAAGTTTTGAATATTTTTTCCAATAAAAGCTAAAAAATACTTTTACTTTTTTTAAAATTTGATTGTGACAATGGCTCAAGCCACACTTGTTAATCCCTAAGTGCGCCGACGCCCATTTTCTGGACGATGCACAGATTTTGAACCCTATTTCTTCCTCATTCTTTCTTGGATGAAAGTCATCCAAATTGTGGGGATAGATTACTAAGTCTTAGTCCTATCTAATGGTTAGATTTGGTGTCCCTAGAGTATATGTTTTTCTAAAACTATAAATGTGGAAGCATGTCAAGTGGTTGACTTGGGTTGACTCTAGTTCAAACTTGGAATTGCAAAATTGAGGTCATAGAATCAAAGGATACAAAAATTTCAAAAAATCACCGTACTAAGAGAACCCCATTTCAAATCCACTCCAACAAAATTTACTCATAAACTAATGATATTTTGCTTGTAATTGAATTTACAAGAAATTTTGAATTTTTCCTTTTAAGAATTATAGGAAAATTTTGGTGATAGCATTGGTGAATCTAACCATAGAGATGGAATCTAAGATCCAAGGTCTACAACCTTTTTTGGAACAGCTTTTCCAAATTATTCTTCCAAACAGTACTTTATAATGAAATTTCACAAATTGACAATCTTGGTAAAGGATCTGGGCGTTTAGGGGTTAAAATTTGAATTAAATTATCTTATAAACTTTTACTTTCAACTACACTAGAACGGCCCTATGGTGATGTTACAATCAAAATAAAGTCTAACAGGACTCGGGTACAGTGGCTAAGCACGACCGGCGTAGGCTTGGTACACGTACAAAATACCTTCGCGTCGACCTACCAATACGCAGCGGGCAAGGGGCGACCGACGAAGCCCGCGCGCACCTGCGTTGCGGCCTCCCAGTCCCCCGAATGAAGATTCCGCCTTCAGTTGGCTCCTCCGTCGTCACGACTGGTTTCTCGCCTGGCTTGGCCCCTCTCGAAGCCCCAGTGGCCCCTTGCCTGCCCTCTCGAATTTTCCAATTTATTTCTAATAAGTAATAAAAATACTTTTACTTTTCTTTAACTTGATTGTAACATTGGGACAAGTCACACTTGTTAAAAGTGGAATTGAGTTATCTTTTATTTTGGGAACGTAGAGTAACTTTTACTTAATCTTTTACTTTGGATCTTTTACTTTGTAATCTTTTACTTTGGACAATAGTAGTATATTATATATACATCTCCATACACATATATGCAAACATGCATGCGTAAATTTTTCTCACAGCATTTTATAATACGAAGTCCTTGAATAGATATACATAACCAAACATTCATTACACCCATAGAGAGTACCTAGATCAAGTTTTTCAATATGGAAAGCTTGAAAGAGTTGAAGGATGATGACTTGTACGCTGTGTTGCAAATACAAGATGGTGGGTCACATGTTTTGCAAGCTACCATTGGAAATGCATATCGCAAATGTGCTTTGAGACTACATCCAGATAAACATAAAGGTGATCCAATCATGATTGAAGAGTTTATGAAATTGACGAAGGCATATGACATCCTTAATGATGTAGAAGCCCGAGCTTCATATGATGCAATGTATGAGGCAAAAAGAAGGTGGAAAAAGAAGGAAAGAAAGTTGAGTGACAAGCGTCAAATGATGATAAACAGATTAGTGGAGAAAGAAAACAAAGCTAAGCAAGATCGAAATGCAAACTCTCAACATGAAGACTATGTACGTGGGCGATTGAAAGAAGAAATTACAGAGATAGTCAAGCGAAGGGGTGGGAAATTTACATTTATTGATGGTACAAGTATTTGTGCCCCGAAACCAAAAATCCAATCTCATCAACCCCCAATAGTCAATCCTCCTAATGTTCAACATAATGAACATCAACCTTTTGAGTTTGCCCAACCATATCAACCGCCAAGTGTGTCTTCCTTGCCTCCTAATTGGGGTAAAGCTCGATCTTATCAACCTCCAACTTGATCAATCTTTCTAATGTTCAACATAATGAACATCAACCTTTAGTTTGAGTATGCCCAACCATATCAACCACCATATGAAAATTCTTTGCCTTCTATTTGGGATAAAGCTCAATCTTATCAACCTCAATTGTAGATTTATAAAGTTTGATTTTATACATCATCTCTCTTATTAGATTAAGATAATCTTCAATTTCAAGATTATTAGATTGGTCATGTAGAAATGAGATGTTGAATTTGTTTACTTTCATTCATTAGCTTTTGGTGTAGCAAAATGCTAATTGAATGGCTTTGTACCTAGGGGGGGGGGGGGGGGGGGGGGGTCAGTGAGTGGTAGCAATAGAAAAATAGGTGCGAACAAATGATAGGGGTCCGTAAAAACATTTGAGGTACAAAATTATAACTAGGGCTTCGCTACTCTTCGCATTACCAGTGACGATTGATATCTTGTGATACATTTGTACATAATTGAAAAACAAAATTGCAAAAGTTCGATTCCAAAAGTAACATCAGAGCTACAACTAACATGGCAAGCCTCTTGCTCACTGCCTCTGCGACACCTTATCCTGAAAGTCGCAACACCTCCAATTCGTCCTTCTCATTATTAAGTGGCGAGGTGCATGGATGCAGCCGAACATAGCAAATTGCACGACGGAACAGTACAGTGTTGTGGATTCTGCAGATCAAAGTTGTTATGCCTGCGTCGGGGAGGTCTCACGGTTCTCAACAAAGGTTTCATCACTCATGCCTGGAGTCAAAGGCAGTTCTAAGCTCCACCTGCGGCAAAACCAACTACTATAGTTTGCTCTGTCTCCAAAATACTCGTAATACTCAGTCTGCAAATGTCATCAGAACCTTGTCCAAATTACAACTAATAGGCAGAGTTTTCTCACTTCAGCCTGGTTTCTTGGAATCGCAGAACATTTTCTGCTTCTCTTGCTGTCCATTCAGCATGCCAGCAAAAACCTTCGTTTCGTGTAAATCCCAGCTTCTTCAGAATAACGAAAATCCACAACACTTCTGGCAAACCTGCGGGCTGAAGTAGAAACCGCTTTTAGACATCAGTGCCAGTTCTGGACCCGTCATAAAAGCAAACACAACAATCTATCCTGATTCGTAACAGAAGAAAGTGCTTCCACATGGAGTGTCCATTTTCTGACTTCAGCTTTACTGTGATGCGAAAAGTGATCCATGCCTTGAACTGCTCATCCAGCTATGTTCAATCGAAAAAACAACGGTGCATTACACATGTGATCGTTTATAGCCAAATGAACAAAATGATAATATAAGAGGTAGAATGAGGGTATTAGAAAAAGAAAATTCCGTAAATCGCGTTTGTTACAACGTCGCGTTTTTTCAAAAATAACAAATATTTTTTTGAAATATTTAAATGAATTGAAGTCCTCCTGGTGATAGGGCAAACTAATCACAAAAAGACACGATACAACATGTGAAACCTCAAGAAACTGAACCAACATGAAATAGTAATACTAATTCCTTATGACCCACCTTTGACCTTCCGGTTAACTTAGAATCGCCTGCCAAGTCAGTAGTTGACTCTGACTGCTCGGAGCCGGTATCGGAAATTCCTGAGATCTGTAATCTTGTGTATCGAGGTTTTTTCGAGAGCGATAATTCTTCGTGTTGGTTAAGTTCTCAGCTACTGTGTTGGTAGGAAGATCGGAATTGTCTAGAGACTGCTGATTTTGAGTTCCATCCTCCACCTCATCCTCCGCTTCGCTTGCCTCACTGCCACTGGCCGTCTCAGCCTCTTCACTGTTCATTCTCTCGGCCAACGCAACGTTGGTCCCCAGTGATTTCTTCCTTCTCGACACTTCGGTCTCTTGGTCATGTACAGAAGCATGAGAATCCCTGTTGCTGATATCTCTATGTCCTCTTGCTAAGCATGCAGCCAACCTCCTCAAGAATGCTTCCTGCCATCGCACCCTAGGGTTATGTTGCTTTCTGACGCAATAAACATTTAACAAAAACATTTTTAGGTACTGTAAACTATGTATGCTGAAAATCGTGTTGTGGGAGAAATAACCAATACCGTACAATGTACCTTCTTAGTACGCAAATCAAAATTAACGAGTACGCGAGAGCCAAGAGAAGGCTCCCCCAGTGCTGCTGATGGCAGGCAAGCATCAACTGTCACCAGAAGGCCTGACTTCTTCGGTTCCACCTTTTCAACGCCATCGCCTACCACCTCAAGAACACTGCTCTTAGCAGGACTATGGATCAACTCCGTGGACTTCTACAGGCATCGTTGAATCAAGCCCTTCAATCCTGCCTGATACTACGGTCATTACACCCTTGGAGGTGTTCTCTGCAGTTTCAGCATCCTTCAAGAAACCATTCACCTTGGCTACCTGCAATATGTCACTTAGTCCTGGAGAAATTCACGTAAAAAAGGACTACAGTATCTTTCTATACAAAATAGAATGGTTAAAATAGCTTAAATTATTCCTGAACAAATAAAAACTAAAATAACAAAGTCAATCCTGCACTTTTAGTGAATGACGTTCGGTTTTCTGAACCACAGAAAGACAAACAATAACCCAGAGTTCCAGATCCATGTTTCGCCCGACTGATTAAGTTCTGTCCCCGTTCCGGAAGAATCAACTAAGATAGCAGTTGAACAGATAGAAGTATCTATGCAGCCACAGAAGCCGCTTTTGAGCTTCCATCTACTGCAATAACCTTTGAAGCTCCAGCCTATGCAGCAAACAAACTGTAGAGAAACTATGAATTAACAGGTTCTTTGGAAGACGATTAAACAGACAAGGAAAACTCACATTGAGTGATTCACACCTAAAACCTTTCGCAGACTTGAAATGCTCAATTACCAGAGTTGAGGTGGCTTTCGTGATACAAGCATTCCTCTCGCTGATAAGGAAATTTTACTAAATCGGCTTCTCTCAAAAACCGTTAAAAGGACTAAAACAAAATTTCCAGTAACGATGGAGATAAAGACAAAAAAATAACGCTGATGTACCTGAGAATGCCTGTGCCATAACCCACATCCATAACCACTGTGTCCTTCAGCAAAGTTGGATTCGAAACAATGGCATCCCGATAAGCATCTGTTCGCATCTGCACAAAATTGAAGTACGCTTTCTCATTCTTGCCATATAGATGGCTACTCAGGTGAACAAATCCATAAGCCTCATAACAGGAGGAACTACATACTGCGTCATATGCCAATATATGATCAGAGGCAAATGCGGAATTCAGGCTCAACGTCTAGAGTTCACAATCCATACCTTATCAGAAAGCATCTCTCTATGTATCCCAAAAGCGCTGTAGAAACCAAAATAATTATTACTTACGTTCCGTAATTCTCTCGTAGCAAATCGTCCCAATTTTAAAATCGAACGCCACAACAACATATCACACGTTTTCTCCTGGAATGTTTCTTAGGAACCTACAATTCCATTTCACATCAGCGTAGTTCCTGGGCTTCAGAAACAACTAACATATTTTATACACCCTCCTTCAACCGGAAACGAAAAGCACAAAGAATAAGCAATACAAACGAGGCCTAAAAGAAATTATATGACACCACGGCGAACAAATACTAACCAGTCAATCCTCTCTCATGAGGTGCTCCTGAATTAAGCTCCTGTAGACATCACTCATGACAACCGAATCGGCCTATGCGGATGAAAGCACCATCTCACAAAAGCAAATGACCAAACCCTACTCATCCTTGAGCAATGCTAGCGGATGCAGAGAAAAATGAGCAGTGAGAGTTCTATGTGACGTTTCTCATATAAATTGATACCAGGTTTAAAGGTAATCAAATACTCACTTCTTCTGTGACGCAAGTCTCGAGTTTGCAAATATCGAATTTCAGCACTAACAGCCTCAAGGAGTTCACCGAGCTGGGCAATTTTCACATCAACGGGTTTGAGGTGCTCTGCAACCAAGAAACCAATGCTACCATACTTAACACATTGTTTAAATTTCAGAATAATCAACTACAAAACATTTAAAGCAATCAAGTCGTCTCTTTCTATTGTCACTCTGATCATGATACAGATATATCATCGTAGAAAGCCATAATAAAAAACCACCAATGCTATTTAGTACAAAAAGATCTGAACAAGCAGCCATGCAATAAAAAAGCCCGTCATTTATCCACGACAAACACCACGTTCTTCGTATCCACTTCCAAGCATTTGCACGTCACCATGCTAGAACAAGTACCGCCTCAGGAAGCATTGAACCATGAAGCTCAGAGATATGAATCTTACCATCCTTCGCCAAATCTTCGACACCAAATCTTGTTCTGGTGCAGACAACGGGTTGTAGCCCCTAACCCGAAAACCCCCTTATACAAACCCAAATACACATGAGCTGCACCAACCACCCAGCATCCGCGCCATAGCCATGGCACACGCAAACCACGCCCCGAACCCCACCCTCCACCGGCGTCCACGACCGCCACCACTACTTCAATTGATCACACCTTCAAGAAAAGTAAAGCTCCGGCAAACACAAATCCCACCAAACCCAACAAAATTCTCGATACACACTGGTCCCTGAACCAGCATTCTCTCGATCTCTCTTCCAACAGAGCCAAAATCCGAAACTCTCCCCAAGGTTACTCCCGCATTCAGCAGTAGCATGTATAACGACTACATAACCCACAACAATTGCACACCAAACGACACTCCCTCCGTATATAACTCCCGCTTACTCTTCCATCAAAAACGCAGATTCCGCAACGCTGTAAGTGAACCGCTGCCGGGAACGTCGGAACGCCGGGAACGCGATTACTGGGAACCCAAGTATCGGGAACAAGGTTGGAATTGTCGTGGGTGACGAAATGGAACTGTCGTGGGTGACGAAATGGAATTGTCGTGGGTGACGAAATGGAACTGTCGTGGGTGCCGAAATGGAACTGTCGTGGGTGACGAAATAATTGTCATGTTGACGAACGACCCTCCCAGCCATGCTAAACCAGATCCGACTTAGGTCGTCACTGGAATTTATTTTTTTATACAATAAGGCATTAAAAATTGAAATGCCATACTGTAAAACTACTATAGGGAATAAAAACTTGAAAATTGAAAGTTACTTTCAATGTTAGTCTTCTTTTTAATAGGCAAATGAGAAAGTTATTTGATTTAGATAGCCTCCATGAACTACCCGGTGTTTGCACCTATAGCTTTGATTTTTATGAGGAATGCACCTCCCAAGGCTTTGTGAAATTCGTTTGTGCTATCGATTAAAGATTGTTTTTGCTTTGCTCTAAGTTTCTACAAAATGATTTGCATTTGATTTCAAGCCATTATGTTATGTGTCTTTAATTCTTTGATACTTTCCAATTTATTGAATCTTTAGTATGATCAATTTCAAATGAATGAATTTGTGTAAAGAAAAAACCTCAAAGTTCTAGTCAAGGATTGTTAGAAATGGAACATTCAAAGAGATTCTTCATCATCATATTGTTGAATATTATATTGTTGCCCGATTTTGCAAGAAAAAAATAATATATTATGCAATAAGCTAAGAGTTGTTGTCAAATGTCATGAAATTGTTGAGACATCAAATTACTCTTCAAATACATCTTATGTGAAAGTGCGTAACGTTCTTGTATTCTTGTAAAATTCCACTCGTGGAAGAGATTTACAACTTTGGATTGCATGGTTAAGATCATTAAAATATTTTCATTTTAGATAGGTGCATGAATTTTGAATTCATGGCATTTGACCTTATAAAGTGATTGAAATTTGAGTTGTTTTGGAATCAATACCTCTTAAGATAGGTAGTTTTCTTTGTAGGGTTTTATTGCACGGAGATCTTTTGGTCCCATGACCATGCTTTTGATGCCTTTAGAAAGCTCTTGGTGAGGAGGGGTGCATAGACTTTGTTTGGTTGCATTTGAAAGACTACCCTATTGATGTTATTGAATTCCAAAGTTATTTTTTTGGATTAAAATAAACTAGTGTGGAATGAGGCAAATCAAGCAATGGCACATTCAAAATAAAAGGAAAAAATATGATAAAACCAAGCCCATGCCCCCTTCCTTGCCAAAAGCTTTTCAACAATACCAAATTCATACCCAAAGGACACATGGTCAATTTTTCATTTTATCAATTCAAAAAGTCTCTTCCAAATTTGATAACTTTCACATCCTTAGTCCAAACACGACAAAATCAAAATTATCCACCTCCCCTCTCTACAAGCTTTTTGACGGTACCAAGCATGCCACCATAGAAAAGGAAAAGTAATTTTTTTTTTTAAGAATTTTTTTTTTTGAAACTCGACAACTTCCACAAAACCAAGCCGGTGCACCTAAGAACTTTCCAATGGTTCTCCTAGCCAAGAACTTTCTAATGGTATCAAGTGCACCCATGAAGGACACAGAATCCAGGATATCCCAACATGACAAACAAACAAACAAAGAGCTTCTCTTAAGCAAACAAAAAAAAACAAGGAGCTTGTATTGATCTGAAAAGAACTTTTACATTTTCTTTGAACCAATGATGTGAATGCTATTTAAGTTTTGAATATTTTTTCCAATAAAAGCTAAAAAATACTTTTACTTTTTTTAAAATTTGATTGTGACAATGGCTCAAGCCACACTTGTTAATCCCTAAGTGCGCCGACGCCCATTTTCTGGACGATGCACAGATTTTGAACCCTATTTCTTCCTCATTCTTTCTTGGATGAAAGTCATCCAAATTGTGGGGATAGATTACTAAGTCTTAGTCCTATCTAATGGTTAGATTTGGTGTCCCTAGAGTATATGTTTTTCTAAAACTATAAATGTGGAAGCATGTCAAGTGGTTGACTTGGGTTGACTCTAGTTCAAACTTGGAATTGCAAAATTGAGGTCATAGAATCAAAGGATACAAAAATTTCAAAAAATCACCGTACTAAGAGAACCCCATTTCAAATCCACTCCAACAAAATTTACTCATAAACTAATGATATTTTGCTTGTAATTGAATTTACAAGAAATTTTGAATTTTTCCTTTTAAGAATTATAGGAAAATTTTGGTGATAGCATTGGTGAATCTAACCATAGAGATGGAATCTAAGATCCAAGGTCTACAACCTTTTTTGGAACAGCTTTTCCAAATTATTCTTCCAAACAGTACTTTATAATGAAATTTCACAAATTGACAATCTTGGTAAAGGATCTGGGCGTTTAGGGGTTAAAATTTGAATTAAATTATCTTATAAACTTTTACTTTCAACTACACTAGAACGGCCCTATGGTGATGTTACAATCAAAATAAAGTCTAACAGGACTCGGGTACAGTGGCTAAGCACGACCGGCGTAGGCTTGGTACACGTACAAAATACCTTCGCGTCGACCTACCAATACGCAGCGGGCAAGGGGCGACCGACGAAGCCCGCGCGCACCTGCGTTGCGGCCTCCCAGTCCCCCGAATGAAGATTCCGCCTTCAGTTGGCTCCTCCGTCGTCACGACTGGTTTCTCGCCTGGCTTGGCCCCTCTCGAAGCCCCAGTGGCCCCTTGCCTGCCCTCTCGAATTTTCCAATTTATTTCTAATAAGTAATAAAAATACTTTTACTTTTCTTTAACTTGATTGTAACATTGGGACAAGTCACACTTGTTAAAAGTGGAATTGAGTTATCTTTTATTTTGGGAACGTAGAGTAACTTTTACTTAATCTTTTACTTTGGATCTTTTACTTTGTAATCTTTTACTTTGGACAATAGTAGTATATTATATATACATCTCCATACACATATATGCAAACATGCATGCGTAAATTTTTCTCACAGCATTTTATAATACGAAGTCCTTGAATAGATATACATAACCAAACATTCATTACACCCATAGAGAGTACCTAGATCAAGTTTTTCAATATGGAAAGCTTGAAAGAGTTGAAGGATGATGACTTGTACGCTGTGTTGCAAATACAAGATGGTGGGTCACATGTTTTGCAAGCTACCATTGGAAATGCATATCGCAAATGTGCTTTGAGACTACATCCAGATAAACATAAAGGTGATCCAATCATGATTGAAGAGTTTATGAAATTGACGAAGGCATATGACATCCTTAATGATGTAGAAGCCCGAGCTTCATATGATGCAATGTATGAGGCAAAAAGAAGGTGGAAAAAGAAGGAAAGAAAGTTGAGTGACAAGCGTCAAATGATGATAAACAGATTAGTGGAGAAAGAAAACAAAGCTAAGCAAGATCGAAATGCAAACTCTCAACATGAAGACTATGTACGTGGGCGATTGAAAGAAGAAATTACAGAGATAGTCAAGCGAAGGGGTGGGAAATTTACATTTATTGATGGTACAAGTATTTGTGCCCCGAAACCAAAAATCCAATCTCATCAACCCCCAATAGTCAATCCTCCTAATGTTCAACATAATGAACATCAACCTTTTGAGTTTGCCCAACCATATCAACCGCCAAGTGTGTCTTCCTTGCCTCCTAATTGGGGTAAAGCTCGATCTTATCAACCTCCAACTTGATCAATCTTTCTAATGTTCAACATAATGAACATCAACCTTTAGTTTGAGTATGCCCAACCATATCAACCACCATATGAAAATTCTTTGCCTTCTATTTGGGATAAAGCTCAATCTTATCAACCTCAATTGTAGATTTATAAAGTTTGATTTTATACATCATCTCTCTTATTAGATTAAGATAATCTTCAATTTCAAGATTATTAGATTGGTCATGTAGAAATGAGATGTTGAATTTGTTTACTTTCATTGTTGGTGGTGTTATCAACTAATGTTCATCCTTGCACGAATATGGATTGCGAATTTGAAACGAAAATTGCAACAACGGCAAATCAACAAGGCATTGAGGAATTTGCAGAGTTGAAGTTCGGTGAAAGCTGTAAAAACTATTACAATATGAATTCGTAGTACATTGTGTCAACGTGATTGTTGAATTTATTTACTTCAATTAATGTAATTTTCTAATCTTCATCTTCAAGGTATCATTAGAAGCTTTCACTCATCTTTCTGTACTTTCATATGCTTCATAGCTCGCTGCATGCTTCACAGCAAGCCGCAAAAGCAACTTCTTGACTTCCCAACATGCAAGTGAGTGGGAGTGAAGTATTTGCGGGTGGATTTGGCACAGATGGTGGTGTGATGTCGTTGCAGCACCGGTCCGGCAGTGGCTGCTCAGGGCGGTCTTCGCAGCATCTACGCATATCGAGAGCTAGACAACACATTTCCATCCGTGGGCAACAACAAGGTATTCCATGTCCTCCTGGGTTACATGGTCCTCCATATCCTCTAGGTCCTCCATGTCCTCTAGGTCCCCCGGGTCCATTCTGACTGCAACAAACCTTTATATTAGTATTTAGTGCACAACAATCTTATTGTAACGCCACCAAACTAAGTGCTAAAAAAAGGGGAAAGCCAAAAAAATTCATGAGAGAAGTAATGAGAGATGGTAGCAAAGGCCCGAAAGAGAGGAGGGAGACCATAAGGATAGGGAGAGGGTAGGACATGGCGATGGAGAGTGAAAAGGGGAGGAATTAAATAGGTTGAAGGAAGGGATCTTGGAGGGGTTGATTTCCGAGGTAGAAAGTGTGAGGGGTAGGATGGTGTGGTCATTTTTATTAATGCCGCACTTGGCCAGTGGCACGTAGCATGGTATGGATGTGCAGGGGAGCACTTCAAGCGGGGCTACTGGCCGTCAGGTTGCGGTCAAACATGAGACAGTTAGCGAATTAATATGTAATAAAAAAAAACACTTGTGAATCAATAGCTGTTTAATTCAAAATTCAATTTATATTCATGTAAGTATTGATTTTAAGTTCATTACATGTGATCCTTAGTGAAAATAGCTCCAAGCATCTAATTAACAATAACTAAACAAAGCTTCTTATTCACAATCTCCTATGGTTTACTAGAAAATGCTACAGATTTTGAAGAAACTTCTTATTATTTCCACAAATTTCTTCAGTTTTTACATCAAATTATAGAATGATTTATGGAACTTCAGTTTTAAACTCCAGTTTCATGATAGCATACGTACTTTACTAACACATAATTTAGTATCTGAAACTTTTCATGGAACAGTTGCACAACCATTATATAAAAAGGATTGATTTCAATATACAAATGATGAATGAATTGAAAACTCATTCAAGTGGTCTATACACTTGATCCTTATCTTATTTATCCTGCCTCCTATCACCTCTGCTTTGCATTTACAATCTAACCTTGACAATGTCACACAATTCGTTTCACTAATAAGAATGATATAAACAAGGTGTGACGTATTTGATAATGTAACATTTTGAAGATTTGTGCATAATTTTTTTTAAATTGAAAATATGTAGAAAACAAAAATAAAATTACAAAAAATTAAAAAAATAAATAAATACAAGACTTCAATGTTTTTGAATGTAAAATCTGATTTAAAACCTCGAAAACCTTCAGCTCAACCATACCTCCAAGTCCAGAATATTGTTAAAATTGAGCCCATTGCAATGCAAGTGGCCACAACCCCCTCAATAAGTGCAGCATAGCTAACGCTTTGCATCACAAATGAATGACACATACACAATAAGATGAACACGTGAACACATCTGGCAAAAGGTGTAGTGCACAGAGGCCAAGAAGTCTTGCCACCGCTCTAAAAATTCAATACCTTTGAATGTTGTGTATAGACATTACAATTTACGATTTGTGCACAATAAATTTCCAATAATAGCATTGCAGTCATCTGAAGAGAAGCGATGACTCTTTCGGCTACAACTATTTCTCCATCCAAACATAACATACAATCCATCCATACTTGGTATCATCACATTTACACTAAGGATTTTAGAAAAAAAATTGATATTACCAAGGGTGATAGAGATAACAAAGAGTAAGTATTAAACTATAAAAAATAGTTTCAAACATTCAATGACAATATCAAGATGTCCTCTCAATAAGGGAGTCATTCACAATGTTTGACTGTAATCTAAATGCCCCATACAACCGGTCACTACTTTCAAATTTGAATAACACAGTCTCACGTACAGAAATGACTAAATTCAAATATAATATACAGATTCCTACATATAAACTACAAAACTTAGTTCCAATGGCTCCTTCTTATGATCCAAGTGGCTTTAACAAATACTTCAACAAAAATATCTTCATGCCAACGATAGTCTAACAACATATTTCTGTTATGAAAAGAAAAGTGATCATGGAGCCATACTTGAGATGTGCACGCATCTCTGTATGGTGTATGTGTGATATTGATTTCCACTTAGGACCATTAGCTCTTCACTCGCTATCCGTTGTATGTCAATGGTTTCTTTGCACCACAAGATTCATGGGATGGGGTCATAAAAGTTGATTGAATACATCCATTGAGTTTTTGTAACAAGTCATGTCCTTTGCAATAGCCATTGAAGCTCAACAAGTACCAAAACAATCTGCAACCTTATTTTTGTTGACTTGTTAGGGCTAGATGATTTGATTCTTAAGATTTATAAAAGTTAATTGTGAATGTCTTTTGGATTTGACAATTGTTTTGCTATTTGTTTTTTGATGAAATGTGTTTTTAGTTACATGGAAAAAAACAAATAAGTATAGGCTAAGTTTTTGAGGTTTTTAAGGAACTTATGGCTTTGAGAAGCTAATGATGTTTCAATTTGTTGTGTCAAACGCACTTTCTTGTCATGGATGCAACTCATGATCCTAACCATGAAAAAAGAATGTCAAGAACCGAAAAGAAGAATAGAAAGTACGGGGAATTTTCCAGAATGAACCAGTTTGGAAGCATTTGCGAAGGATTAGGATGTTAGATCTGTTTCATTTCCAATAACTTACTCTGGAGTCGTTCACAAAATGTACAGTATGATGGGTTTGAAATTTGAATAGAACCCCAGGTTCAAACCTTAAAGACCAATTTAGCTTGACCTGATTCGTATGTAGCGTGATAAGCATCGTACACGTGCTACTCACCGACATCTTCCCAGCATTCGATAAGAGATTCTGGCGCAGGATTTTCGGGGTGTGTGACCACGGTCATAGGGGGATGTAGCTCAGATGGTAGAGCGCTCGCTTAGCATGCGAGAGGTACGGGGATCGATACCCCGCATCTCCAAGAAGATTCTCCGATCTATTACCGTGGTGCTCATGCCGGAGTGATTATCGGGCATGACTAGAAATCATGTGGGCTCTGCCCGCGCAGGTTCGAATCCTGCTGAGCACGCACATTTTGCTCTTGCTTTGCTGCCCCTTTTGCTTTGCTTTCCGTCGCCCCCTCACACCTCTCAGAATACACTCTAGGCTAGTTGAGGCTCCGCAGCAGCGGACACCCTCACTCTCCGCCCCAGCTCGTCCTGCGGGTTTGCTGTCAATCCCGGTCCCCAACTGGTTGGTTTCCCATTCTCATCTCCGCTGTCCACCCCAACATTCACAGACATGCCCTTTAAAATTTTGTTAGGGGTACTCCTAAATGACCAAGTGTACGGAATTGCAAGAGCTTCTTAGAAATGCAATTTCTTTTTTCACTCAATCCCTAGGAAAAAGGTTATGTCATCTTCCCTCTCCAAGGAGCAACTTATATAATTGTGCAATTTCCAAAATTGTCCTAGATTGATGTTCACAAACATTTTGCATGTCATCAATTTGGCTAAATTATAAGTAAACCATAGTTTGATACGTGGTTGAATGGAACAACCCCTCCAACACTAGGTAGTGTGTTGCACAAAATATTAAATAAATACTCCTTACATCAATTGACTAATGTTTTTAAAGACACAACATTGATGTTGACATTTTAAAAACTACCTTGCTTGCATTACATGAACATGCTTGATATAATTCAATAAGTTTGTAAAGACGGCAACTTGAATTCGAAGGGTGTCGTTTTAGAATATATTTTTTTGCAAATTGACCTAATCTATTGTGTTTTTCAAAAAGAGCTCCAAATTGGTAGATATATCAAAAAAAACAATGGTTAGGTTTCTATTGTAATATTAACCCCTAAAAAACAAAGCAACCACTTTTGGGTCGCGGCAAAAATAGAAAGCCGAGTAAAATGCTCTAGAAGGGTCGGATTTGAGTGTTTTTTGTTGTTAATCTCTTTAGAATCAAGTTGGCAATAAGGATACACTAAAATTTTAGTGAAATTGTGAAACCTTGATTTTAGGAAAAAGAAAAAAACATGAGTCGGTCCTATGTTTCTACAGTGAAGTTAGTGTTTTTAGAGTTACAGTGTTTCAACTAAACTTTCAGCACATTGAAAATGATGATCTCTCCTTGTGGATTATTTTTTTTAACATTTTTTTTGGAGAATGCTTGTATGACCACTCTTTTATGGCTTCACCGTTTTGGATTTATCACAAATCCTTTTGAATTTTACAAAAAGTGCCATGTTGGAAAAAATAAAATTCATAGTGACACTTCTGTCAAACTCATTTTCTCCAAATTGGTAACTCGGAGAATCTTAAACAAATTGTGCATGCTCCTAACAAACTAAAGAAGAAAATCAGCTTTAGTTGCCAAGTTTTTTATAAATGTTTGAAGTAGCAATTTTCAATCAATCATGGAAACTCACTGTTATTTTTTCAGAAATTTGTTAATCTTCCAAACTTCACATGTTATTATCTCCCAATTCGTTCGACACCACGACAGTTCCGGCGTTCCCAGTAATCACAGTTGAATGAGTTCCCACGTACCCGTCGCGTTCTCGTTCTCAGCGACAGCATTCGATTGGGTTCCTTGAAAGGGGAGAGGGAGGGTTTTGGAGTACATGTGATTCACGAGATCTTGTCCAACTGGCCGAGACCAGTCTACAGATCTAATCGTCTCCCACGCCTTCTATTCTCCCCACTGCTTCCCACCTCGACAGACGTTATGGGTTTCATGTTCCATAACCTCTCGCTCTGTGTTTGTGTGTGGGGGAGGGAGAGAGGTGCATTGAGGAGGGATGTGTATCGAGTTTTGGTTGGGGTTTGATCGGATGTGTGGATTGCGCGAATTGTTGGTCAGAGTGATTGGTGCGGATGTGCAGGACGCGAACAATCTGCGGGATGCGCTTAAGTACTCCGCGCAGATGCTCTCGGAGCTTCGGACTTCTAAGTTGTCTCCGCAGAAGTACTACGAGCTTTGTATCCTGGCTGGTGTTAGCTGTGGAGGATTTGGATTTTTGGTTGTGGTTTTGAGTTCGATTTTGAGGTTAGGGCTTTTTGGAGTAATAGGTCTGTGGTATGTGAGAGGGTTGTGTTGGTAGTTGAGAGGGATGTGGATTGCGGTCGGCGCTTGTTTGCGGCTTGTGTGGTGCGCGGTTGGTGAGTTTCTTTCAGTAGAGGAAGGTGAGAATTGGCGTCCTTGACGCGTGATTTAGACATGAGGACGTTTGATGAGCTGAGGCAGCTGGAATCGTTTTTTAAAGAAGAGACGAAAAGAGGTCGTACCAATGCCGACTTGTACGAGCTTGTCCAACATTCGGGAAACATATTACCGCGATTGTAAGTTTCTCGATGTCCATGGATCAGCCCCTTGCCTGTGTAGAGAGTATATGACTTCACGGATTGAGTTTAGGGCTCTGTTGAGCACTTTCATATAATTCTAGTTTAATTCGACCCGTATTCACTTGGCATGTATAATGAGGAAGGTTTTTTTTTATTTTTTAAATAAATTAGTACTGTCTTGGTTCCCAAATGATTTTTTAAGGTGGAGCGTACCAAATCTTTTTTTTTGTGGACATGTAGGTACTTGCTCATCACTGTTGGATCGGTGTACATCAAATCACAAGAAGCACCAGCAAAGGACATTCTTAAAGATTTGGTGGAGATGAGTCGCGGTGTGCAGCAGCCTATCCGGGGGCTTTTCTTGCGCAGTTACCTTTCTCAAATCAGCCGCGACAAACTGCCAGACGTTGGATCAGCTTACGAAGGGTGATTGCCTCTGCATAAGCACCGATTCATCGATGTGATGCTGTCCTGTTTGCACTGTCTACTTGGTTTTAGGTCAGGGCGCTCAAGTGCGGTGGATGGGTGTGGATGCCACTGGGAGTTGTTGTGAGGTGCTGGTATTGTGTGCAGACATGCTGGTTGATTCTTGCTGTGTCTGATGCTCCAAATGAATGATTTTCGTTTAGTAAGTGGTTTATGTCAGGGAGGCATTTTGTGTGCATCGATCCGCTGTATTTGACTTTGAAGTCGTATTGCAGGGAAGGTGGGAATGTTGTAGACGCAGTGGAGTTCGTGCTTCAGAATTTCACAGAGATGAACAAATTGTGGGTGCGGATGCAACATCAGGTTAGATCGCGTCTCCTATTTGGCTTCTCCCATTGATATTCCGGCTTTGGTATAAGAGGAAGAGGTCGAAATGGGTGACACTGGAGGGTCTTGAAAACCTGAAATTGGCATTAGCAGAGAGCGTGCTTTTTTGCATGTTTCCCCGTTCATAGGAAGCTGACCTTGTGTATCCGTCGATTGTCTTGATGCAAACAGGGACCTGCTCGAGAGAAAGAGAAACGTGAAAAGGAACGAAGTGAGCTGCGTGACTTGGTAAGCGTTGCTGAAAGTTACTTTTAAGGTTCGGCTGTGGGTAGAGGCTAGAGCTGGTCGGAACTCGTAGCGTGCAAGTCTTAAAGAAAGTGGGATGCATTCAGACTGTGGTTCGGTCTGTCGTTGAACTGTGTATTTCGTAGGCCCTCTTTTTGTCTAGCTTAAGCAGCTCTAGTAGGGAGAGATCATATCGATGGGTACGATTTGTTCCACTCTCTAGTATATTGTGTTCTGCATGTGCGGCGTTTACAGGGCTTTGTCGAGCGGTTTTGCACGGTCTCCTATTGTGTAGAGCGTGTGTAAGACATCATGCATTTTTTCCTGTCCGATGATTTTTGGTGGCTGTTTTGTGGCTTACCTCTTGGAAATCATGGGTCAGGTGGGCAAGAATCTGCAAGTGTTGAGTCAGTTGGACGGCGTAGACCTGGAGATGTATAAAGATGTTGTGCTCCCACGAGTACTTGAACACGTATTACATCTAGTTAATTTTTTAGTGAAACCAACCCAAATGTGGATGGTCGTCTGAAGATACAGTGATTTGCGTGATTTGATTCTTTAAACCTAGTGATTCTTTTTTATATCTGGCGTTCGTTCTCACAAGCCTGTTTCTTTTCTTCTTTCCTGAGGATGTCTTTTCTTGCATGACGGGTGTTCCATTAGATGACTGTTGTTTGGTGAGGTGTGAGATGTCTAGTGCATGAGAGAGGAACTGAGTGAAATACTGTTTAGTGGAACAGATTGTGAATTGCAAGGATGAGATTGCGCAATACTATTTGATGGACTGTATCATTCAAGTATTTCCAGACGATTTTCATCTGCAGACATTGGAAACTCTTCTGAGTGCGTGCCCTCAGTTGCAGGTATTATTTACGTTTATATTTACACTATCACTTTTTACGGTTGCTTTTGTATGAAAGGATGTGAATACGACCGCCGTCAGTTGTTCTTTCATGGATTGAACATCACTGTTTTGGATGCAATCTACATGCTTGCGTCAACTTATGAGGAGCGATATGGGAACACCGGTAGGCCGATCTGATAGACACCAGTTGCTACCACATGCGGGTGGGTTATTTGATAACTGATTGTTACACAAGCTGTGTAAACGAGGCATATGCTAGAGAAACTGAATAAGGCGACCCTTGTGTTTGCGTGCGCAGCCAACGGTGGATATAAAGACAGTGATGTCTCAGTTAATGGAGCGCCTGTCTAAGTATGCCGCTGCCTCCCCTGAAGTGTTGCCCGAATTTTTACAAGTGGAAGCCTTCACGAAGTTCAGCCACGCAGTTGTGGAGGTAAAAACCTGAAGTTGTTTTGCTGCCCTGCTATCCATTGAAATTGGTGATGTTTGGTTGCTGAGGTATGATCATGCCAATGCGGTAAAATAACCATGAGTGGCAAAGTCAGTTTTGGGCGATTGCAGTGATCCTTCCAGGCTGTTCTATCTAGTTGAAAACTGCGGAGTGCTTGGCTCTTTGAAAACGAACTATTTGGGAATGTGGACAGGTGATTGAAGCGCAACCAGATATGCCATTAGTGGGGGCAGTGAGCCTGTACGTGGCTCTACTTACATTTGTGTTACGAGTTCATGTCGACCGTCTTGACTACGTAGACCAAGTTTTGGTAAGTATTGTATTTATCTGGTACATTATGGATCGTCCGTGTCAATTTATGAGGCGATGACTGCGAGAGAGTATATCCAGTTGTCATATTTGGGCACAGAGTTTGGCTAGAAATAAGATTACATTCGTGTGAAGGCGATTGAGAGTACCTGTAGATTTTGAAGTCTTTTTAATGTGTTGTATTTGTCAGAAATTGAAGAGTCAGCTTACGTGATCTGAAGCCTGAGCTTTTCCGTGTGGTTTTGTCACGACAGGGAGGGTGTGTGAAGAAATTAGAAGGTAAAGGCAAGGTGAAGGATGCGAAAGCAACGAAACAGCTAGTGGCCCTGTTGAGTGCCCCTCTGGAGAAGTATAAGGATGTGGTGACTATCCTGAAGCTGAGTAATTATGGGAAGGTGATGGAGCACTTGGATTATGATACGAACAGGGTGATGGCAGTGGTTCTGATACAGTCAATTCTGGCAAATAATACTCTGATCACAGCTCCTGAGAAGGTACTCTTGTGTGGATGCAGCTTTCCTGTCCGTCAGTAGCGCGGGAGTAGTTGGGCAGAAATGCCTGAAGCTTAATTTGCGTGTATACTAACTACCTCTATGTGGCAGAAAAGGTATTGCTACTCCTTGTCAATGGAGATGCTCGTTAAGCAAGGAGGACACAAGAGACAAATAAAAGTAGTATAAGTGGTGCTTAGATTCATTGGTGCACCCACTAAATCTAAGTACCTCTTTTACTACTTTTATTGTGTTCATTACTTTCCAGCCATATCGTACAATATACAACATACAATACTATACAATACCATATTACAGTACACAGAATACAGAAATCTATACGACAAAATACTACACAATTATATACAAAGCTATATTACACTACTCTATACATATACTCCACTATATACTATATAATCTATGCCAACAAACATTGTGGAAAAGACATATCCTTTCAATATCATAGCTAGAACATACGAGTACAAAAATAAAATACAACGCATGAATACACTATGGAAGAGACTACTAAACATGCTCTTAATGCAAAAAAACGCAAGAGATATACTGATAATCTATCACATATAGATATACATAAGAAGGAGATGCGAAACAAAAAGAGAAGAGAAAAATATGCTCAAGAAAAAATCATCAAAATATCACTTCCATCAATTACAAATAGAGACATCAATCATAATGCAAACCAAGAACCATTACCAACTCTATCCAATAATATACAAGATGTAAATAACACATGTCGTATGGAGGTACATATTAAACCTCACATTCAAGAACCAATGTTAACAAACAACAACTCTTGTACAATAAACGAGAATAGAAAAGTGTTGTGTGCACAAAAAGAAAAGCTATCATAGAGCGACATACATAAGAAAGAGATGCGAAACAAAAGAAGAAGAGAAAAATATGCCCAAGAAAAGCTCACCAAAATATCACCTCCATCAATTATAAATACAAAGAACATACACAATACTAACACACGTACAATACCAATGATGAAACTATACAAAAAGGACATGATCAATAAAAAACGAAGAGAAACATATGCACAGAAAGAAAAAAAAAATAAAAAATTAATGATAGATATACATGAGTCAAACATTGAAGAACCTCTATTGACAAAGAAACAAAAAACCACCCCTGCAATATACACTTTCATCAAAAAAATAAACAAACCAATTTCTAAACCATCCACTGACCAAGTAAAAATCAATCCACATACAATAAACAAAAACCGTAGAGGTAAAAGCATATTACTTAGAAACCTCAAATCAATTAATATGAAACGAAGAGCCATATATGCTTCACAAAAACACATGAAAGACTTACAAATAATTAATCATAAACGAAGAAACCTATATAAACACCAAAGACTTCTCAAAACTATACAAGTATATAAAAATCTTAGACACACATATATATTACATAATAGTCTAAACAAAAATATACATGAATTTCCTCCAAAGATAACCTTCGAAAACAATCTACATTGCTTTCAACAATATAATGACTACATGACAAACAAGTCCTTCTTACTATTGAATTGCTCAGTATGCAATCAAATGACAAATACAACACTCCTTAAAAAGTACGATGTTAATGATATTAATAATGTATTCCCTCACATGAGAGCATTATTAACATTCAATCCAAACCACCACATGTACAACAAGACAAGTACACCCCAAGAACTTTACAATGATACCCAACATATGCATATGAACATTAATGGATTACTACTTTCTAAAAAGGGAATCTCAACCATAGACAATACCCTATATATGTGTAAGGCATGTCAATCTGCAATACATTCCAAACGGATGCCTAAATATGCTCTTGCAAATGGCTTGTGGATAGGAGAAGTCGATAAGTTGCTTCCTAAACTAACAACAGTAGAACAATCACTTATATCTAAATACAGATGTCGTGCAATACTTATAAAATTACGATACATTAAAGGTGGAAATGGACAATATGCTCTAAAAGGAAACTTGGTGAGTTTTCCTCAAGATC
This sequence comes from Ceratodon purpureus, assembly GCA_014871385.1. Classification (NCBI taxonomy): domain Eukaryota; kingdom Viridiplantae; phylum Streptophyta; class Bryopsida; order Pseudoditrichales; family Ditrichaceae; genus Ceratodon; species Ceratodon purpureus. The sequence continues at coordinate 9,489,751 of CM026421.1, read as the reverse complement.
CAATTACTGCAAACAAATTAATCACCATCATCCCACCATCACTAGATTCTTTATCTGAATCAATTGCAATCCATTTTGTAGGGGCCACTCATCCACCAATAGACATCATAAAAGCATGTGATTTATTATATGTTCGTAGGGTTGTAGTATCAGCTTGGATTACATGGCTTCAAATACATCATGTCGGTTATAAAGACATAACAATAGATACTCAAGCTATAAATACACTACCTCACAATGATATACCGAGCTCTATATTAAGATCTATTTTTGAGTCTACAAACATTGGATTAGCCAATGCTGAACATCGTACCAACATAACAGATCTACATAACGTACCCACAAAAGATCCCACTAACACATCTATTCCAGTCATAGAAACCTCAGGACTTATAGACTTTGACGGCACAGATATAGATGCCAATGAAATGATGCAAAATGCTGTACAAAATATCCAAAATAACTTATACATGTCTTATACTCACGGATCAAGTATGGTTAACGAATACAACAACAATGACTTAATTGCTGGTATGTTTCCCACTCTTTTTCCATATGGCATAGGAGTGCCTGAAATGAGTAATCGTCCAATAAAAATCACTCTACAAACACATGTACGTTACCTACTCAATCTTGATGATAAAGTACACGAATTTGGTAGGCATCATTTATTTCCATTCTTCATGTTCAACATAATACAACGACGACAAATATGTCTCGGTTCTAAACTCACCGTATCAAAACCATCATTTATTTCAGAGGCTACACTATTGAATAACATTAAATCTATAAACTTCAACAAGTTAATTGAGAACCCGCAGACATATACAGAAAATAAAGATATACAAAATCTATTACGACACATTAAAGCATGCAGCAGACACGTCCTAGCATCAGGCAGTTCTCGTAAAACCCAACGGGATCAAATCATAAATATGATGCATCGATTAGGTGTCCCGAGCATATTTTTTACAATTAATCCAGCTGCCATACACCATCCGCTTGTATGTCTATATAGTGGAGAGAACATAAACCTAGATATGCATTTTGATACCAATATACCTGACAAAAATAGAAGACATTATATTGCAACAACAAACCCAAAAGCTCAAGCTACTTTTGTGCAGACCATAGTAAATGCGACATTTAAATACCTTCTTTGTACAAAAGAAAAAAATACTCAAACAAATAAAGACAAATCTGGAGTACTTGGCAACATATCTGCCCACTATGGATGTTATGAATCAGCCAAAAATGGAACTCTACACATACACACTCTACTATGGTTAACAAATGCACCTGATCCAAATGAACTAACTAAAAAACTACAAAATGATCCAATCTTTCGAGCATCTCTAATCAAATATCTAAACAATACCATTATAAGAGACACTACATCATTTCAAAGTACCATCAATAACAAACCCAGTGGGAAAAATCCACACATAGAAGACAAAGATAAAAACCTCATAAATGAAAGCATACATCCTTGCACAACACGAGCTCCAAATACAAACCACTCAAATTTCTTAAACAACTTAAAAAATGATGTGATAACTCTAATGAATGTATGCAATAGACACGTCTGTAACCCAGCATGTTACAAAAATGATAAAGATGCACATACAAAACTATGTAGATACGGATACCCTGCCCCAATAATATCCGAAACACACTTCAATACAGAGACAAGCCTATTACATATCAGACGAAAAGACAAGTGGCTAAATAATGCAAATCCATGGATTCTAAGTGCATGTCGATGCAACCACGACATCAAGTTTATAGGTGCTTCTGGAAAAGACGCTAAGGCCATTGTATATTATATTACCGATTACATCACAAAATCTTCAATATATACATCTCATATGTATTCTCTCCTACAAATTGCTGTACAGAAGATTGAAACTACATATGACAAACAATCATGTAAAGATACGATTGATCGTAGTCGTCGGCTACTTATAAAATGTTTAAATACCATAGGTTCTCAACAAGAGATATCCGCAACAAGGGCCATCAGTTACCTCATGAATTATCCCGATCATATAGCAAACTATAATTTCACATACATTCCATGGTATAGTTTATCATACTGGGTCCAAGAACAAGAGCAACACATGAATAAATCCATAGATACCGAACATGAACGAGGACGCTTTGAAACATTTAAATTGTCCAAGCAAAAGAATGGAAATCAAATAGTATTGCATAACTTCCGCATAGACTACCAATATCGTCCACTTATTTGTGCCTCAATGTCACCATATGAATTTGCTAGCACAACATCCAAAACGAACCAATCAAACGGATTCAAATATCTAGAAGAACATCCCCAATCTCAATCTCACAGTTTATACAAATTCAGAAATGCCAAGATTCCAGTCATTCAAGGTTACAACATCCCTTCCAAAAAGAGTGATCCTGAAAACTACAGTCGAGCCATGTGCATACTATTTACATCATGGCGTACAATACACGATTTAAAACCAACAATATGTAATACTTGGCAAGAAGTATATACACTACATCAACAAAGTATAAGACCGTATAATAAACAAATCATATCAAACATAGAAGTTATCCAACAGTGCAAAGAATCCAGAGACGCAGACAGACTCATGATTGACAAAATGAAATCAAATACATCCACAAATACCTACAACGAAGAAGAAGAACAAGTTGAAGAAGAACAAGAAGAAGAAAAACACCCCATCTACAACAAAGCCTTAGAAGATGAACTAGATGAAGACGAAAACATATGTATAAATATCATACAAGATGAACATGTTGTAAGTCCAACAAACGATAAGACCCTAGAATTACAATACATATAATGTAACACAAATATGAAAAGATATGTGGCTATTGTAATAGAGACACTCCAGAGCATGACTACAACCACAAATACACCAACTCAAAATACATCAGAAGACACTTTTGGTATATCCAATAAACCTTATATTTCCCCCATTAAAAACTGGATGAAAGAATTACGCACTCAAGAAAAATCCACTAAAACAAACACACAACAAAACACACAACAATATACAAAAACATACGATACACCTCATAGTGCACCATTATTAAGATCTTTAACTAATCAGGATACTCTAAATCTACCTAATGACAATAATGATATAAATACGTATCCCACATACGACACGTCACTACAAAAGAAAATACAGAGCACATTCAATCTTTCCTCTGAACAAAATCAAATCTTTGTACAGTACACACAACACCTACGAACAACTACATCTATGAACCAAATACTCATGTATGCAGGAGGTGCAGCTGGTACAGGAAAAACACAAATCATTAGAGCTATCAAACTATATTTTCAAGAATCTCATATGGAACATAGACTAAAAGTAGGCGCTTACACAACAAGTGCAGCTATACTAATAGGTGGATCCACTATACATTCTTTAGTAGGAATAGCAATAGATACGCAAATAAATTCCATCATACTTAAATCAAGCACAGACAAATGGGCAGAAATAGACCACTTGATCATTGATGAAGTATCTATGATAGGTTGCAATATGCTTGGAACCCTCCATATGAAACTACAGAAACTAAAAGCAAACATGTTGCCATTCGGAGGAACAAACATTCTCTTCATGGGCGACTTCATGCAATTTCCACCTATCAATGACGCACCACTGTACACCACAAATGTTGAGCCCACATTCGCTTTCACAAAACATACACAGAAAAAAATTATTGGAAAAAGCCTATGGGAAAATTATGTTCGACCAAATACAACCATTCTCTCAAAACAAATGAGACAAGCAGAAGATCTAGAATATAGTAACCTATTAAAAAATATCCGAGAAGAGAATTTCTCTAAACAAGATTATGAACTATTAAGTAGTCGATTTTTAACAAATCTAAAAATCAACCTCCTTGTACCTCCATGGGAAGATGCATGCTACATTGTTCCACGCAATGATCTAAGAAATGCAATCAATCACTACATGATTGAACACAACCTAAAAAAACATAATCATACATCTTACACCATTGTAGCTACAGACACATACAAAAAACAACCCCTCCGACAAGATATACAATTATTAGTGCGACAAACGATTCCTCCTAAAAAGAGCCAAAACCTCCTCCCATTCCTCAAATTATATAAGGGAATGAAAGTTATGTTGACCGAAAACATACATACAAAATTGGGCCTAGTAAACGGTGCAATAGGAGAAATCATCCAAGTCCTCCTTGAGCAACCTAATACATCCACAAAGACCTCTATGCACGCACCAACCCACGTCTTGGTGGATTTCTCAAAATTCATGAGCACCCAACCAACTCTACCTCAAATAAAACTTGAAGGACTACCTAAAAATGTTGTACCCATTGCACCTATATCTAGAGTTATGGTGTTTGATTATCCAACACATGAGTACAAACACAACAAAACATTTAAAATAAATAGATACCAACTACCTCTTATACCTGCATTCTGTCTCACTGATTACAAAGCACAAGGACAAACTCACACACATCTCATAATAGATCTCCAAAACCCTCAAGATGGAAAACCGCTCAGTATGCACAACATCTACGTAACACTATCACGTCTCCGTAGCATACAAGGCCTCGTAATACTTCGAGACATCACATTTGAAGAAATCAATAAATATAAATTTAACAAAGGAAGTGTACAATATATGCTAAAGAGCCATCAAACTTCTTCCAATAATCAACTAAACAATAAAGAACTTAAGCATCCTCCCAAAAAATTTATAATAGACACGAAGAACTACAAGACACACCTTCCTAATAAGCCACCAAAAAAGGAACATACACAATCATCTATATCTAAAAATATTCAATCACCATCGTCTACAAATATAAAAACACAAAATATTGAACAACTAGCCAACAACTACTGGATTACTAAATATCAACTAACACAAAATCACGAGAAGACATTACTGAATCCTTCAGGATGGTTAAGTGATGAGCACATGGGAGCCGGAATGCAAATACTCTATGAAAGCCAACTACAACATCAAGGTTATGAAGAACATTCTTATGCCACATTGCACAGAAGATCAAAATATACAACAAACTGTCTCCAACATCTATTCATAAACGAAAATCATTGGATACTTGCTCTTATACAACCAAATAATATACATTACCAAGCCATAATATACGATTCCAAAAAACCTCAAAACTCATTGTTACCACATGACACAATACAAAAACTCCAACAACTCATCCCATCTGTAACATTCCGATATATATGCAGACGTAATGCAACAGCCAGACAATTCATCATGTGGAGTGTTTGCATTAGCATATGCAACGGACATTGCTTATGAAATAAATCCTGAAACGTCAATCTACAGTATACCTAATATGCGACAACATCTACGAGACAGCATTACACAATTCAAACTATTGCCTTTTCCAAAAACAACATAATAAACTATTCAACCATGACCATCATAAAAACCAACCACCTTCTCCCAATATATACCTATCTACCATTACATTTACACACCTATCAATCGTAAATACCAATCGTCACTGGTAATGCGGAGAGCAGCGAAGCCCTAGTTGGGGTAAAGCTCGATCTTATCAACCTCCAACTTGATCAATCTTTCTAATGTTCAACATAATGAACATCAACCTTTAGTTTGAGTATGCCCAACCATATCAACCACCATATGAAAATTCTTTGCCTTCTATTTGGGATAAAGCTCAATCTTATCAACCTCAATTGTAGATTTATAAAGTTTGATTTTATACATCATCTCTCTTATTAGATTAAGATAATCTTCAATTTCAAGATTATTAGATTGGTCATGTAGAAATGAGATGTTGAATTTGTTTACTTTCATTCATTAGCTTTTGGTGTAGCAAAATGCTAATTGAATGGCTTTGTACCTAGGGGGGGGGGGGAGGGGGGGGGTCAGTGAGTGGTAGCAATAGAAAAATAGGTGCGAACAAATGATAGGGGTTCGTAAAAACATTTGAGGTACAAAATTATAATTTATTTTTTTATACAATAAGGCATTAAAAATTGAAATGCCATACTGTAAAACTACTATAGGGAATAAAAACTTGAAAATTGAAAGTTACTTTCAATGTTAGTCTTCTTTTTAATAGGCAAATGAGAAAGTTATTTGATTTAGATAGCCTCCATGAACTACCCGGTGTTTGCACCTATAGCTTTGATTTTTATGAGGAATGCACCTCCCAAGGCTTTGTGAAATTCGTTTGTGCTATCGATTAAGATTGTTTTTGCTTTTGCTCTAAGTTTCTACAAAATGATTTGCATTTGATTTCAAGCCTTATGTTATGTGTCTTTTAATTCTTTGATACTTTCCAATTTATTGAATCTTTAGTATGATCAATTTTTCAAATGAATGAATTGTTGTAAAGAAAAAACCTCAAAGTTTCTAGTCAAGGATTGTTAGAAATGGAACATTCAAAGAGATTCTTCATCATCATATTTTGAATATATTGTTGCCCGATTTTGCAAGAAAAAAATAATATTATGCAATAAGCTAAGAGTTGTTGTCAATGTCATGAAATTGTTGAGACATCAAATTACTCTTCAATACATCTTATGGAAAGTGCGTAACGTTCTTGTATTCTTGTAAAATTCCACTCGTGGAAGAGATTTACAACTTTGGATTGCATGGTTAAGATCATTAAAATATTTTCATTTTAGATAGGTGCATGAATTTTGAATTCATGGCATTTGACCTTATAAAGTGATTGAAATTTGAGTTGTTTTGGAATCAATACCTCTTAAGATAGGTAGTTTTTTTGTAGGGTTTATTGCACGGAGATCTTTTGGTCCCATGACCATGCTTTTGATGCCTTTAGAAAGCTCTTGGTGAGGAGGGGTGCATAGACTTTGTTTGGTTGCATTTGAAAGACTACCCTATTGATGTTATTGAATTCCAAAGTTATTTTTTTGGATTAAAATAAACTAGTGTGGAATGAGGCAAA